>OZ007572.1:57548695-57561195 GCA_963931925.1 Onchidella celtica | reverse complement strand
ATTTAATAGTACCTGAAACTTGAATCAACACAATCGGTCGACACAAAAGCGATTGGACTGGATTAGTTGACACTTAGGAAAATTAATTTTATAATTTTTGAAACTTTCATTTAGGCTGTAGAGTCGAGCAAAAAAAAAAAAGGGCGAAATTGCACCACAATGAATTACTCCCGCCACTATTTTTTTTTTTTTGTGGGAAGTTGTTTGTGACGTAATGTTGTAGTCTGATTTTACACAACTCTTCAAACTTTCGATCCTGCACGTACAACAATGTGGAAAATATCCATCTGTTCGATATATTATTATACGTGAGAAAGCCATGTTTTTTTAATGATTTTACAGTGAGAGGATGTTATTCAAAACTCAACCGTAACAAGTAAAGTCTCTTTGGTTCGAAGTTTTGGTGGATATATCTACAGTTGGCACTATGATCAGGAAATGTATTAATAGTGTGCTTTCTACACACTTCCCTGAGAATCCCTGTGTGATACATTCACTGGTAGATCCGTAGTGTCTGTTGTTGAATAACTACTACTTCAACTCTTCAACACCTCTTCAAAATCAGAGGAACAACAGGATTTGATAGTTTAAAGTGTATTTTAACTTGTCATAGACAATCAAGACACAATTCATCTTGTATTACCAGCCAATGTCTGTATTGGATAATACACAATTCACATTGTATATCCAGGGAATGTCTGTATTGTGTCACGATTAAGGTTGATGGCCTTGTATGCCACGAGTGTAGAGGGGGTAAACTTAGTAGGGGAGAAGGGGAGTTTAAAGTTGTTAACGAGCATGAAATATTACTATCACGAGGAAGGTCGGTGGCCTTGTGCACCACGAGTCTAGAGGGGGTGAGCTTAGCAGGGGAAAACACGGCTTTTAACATTGTTGACGAGTGTGAAAAGATACACACGACTCGCTTTAAACTAGTCGCGTGTGCAAAAACCTGGGAGTATAAATGGAGGAAAAGCTGGACACACGTGGTTCCCAAAGTTATTCATTCCCAGAGGAAGAGGCAGAGAGAAGCGGTCCGGGCGACAAGTGGAAGGTCGTGCCAGTGGGGACCAGAAGTGTTAGGTGTGTGAGGGATCTATGATGTTCCCTGGCGACAAGTGGAAGGTCGTGCCATGGGGACCAGAAGTTAAGGAGTCCCGAGGACGGGATGATGGGAACCCTTCAGGAGCTCGTGATCTACGATGGCGGGTGTGAACCGTCTGTGTGCTGTTCGTTTGCAGTTTAAGGAGTTCTGAGGACGGGATGAAAACCCTTCAGGAGCTAGTGATCTACGATGGCGGGTGTGAACTGTGTTTTCTTATTCATGTGAAGCCAGGGGCTTCTGTTTCCCCTTTTATCGTTGAAGTTAGAGATCTAGGAAGGATCGTGTGAACTCTGGAGACGTGAAACTGCATCAGCGAGGAGAGCAGCTGTTGACAGAGACTATTGAGTATACGTAATTAAGTTTATGGACAAAGGGGTTAGATTTAGATGCGAGTTGGGGAGTAGAGAGTAGCCATGATCCCCAAGAGTGAATTTCAAATATCTCTGTTTTTGTGATTATGTATTTGATTATCATGAGTTGAATGTTTTGGCATACGTTTTGTCATGCATTTAGTATTAAATATCGTTTAATTTAAATTCCACTCCATGTGTCCGTTGATCGCTGGTCTGCTTGCTTGGCTTGTTAGCTGGGTTTGAAAGGAAAAATAAGTTAAGTGCACATCACACACGTGGTCGTGACAATCTTCACGCACGTGATCGTGACAATTGGATAATACACAATTCGCCTTGTATATCCAGCCAATGTCTGTATTGGATAATACACATTGTATCTTTGTTTTGGAAGCCAGTGTTTGTATTGGATAATACATATTAATCTGGTTTTGCCAGCGAGTGTTTGTATTCGATAATAGTATAATACACAGTTTACCTTGTTTTGCCTGCCAATGTCTGTATTGGATAATACACAGTTTACCTTGTTTTGCCAGCCAATGTCTGTATTGGATAATACACAGTTTACCTTGTTTTGCCAGCCAATGTCTGTATTGGATAATACACAGTTTACCTTGTTTTGCCAGCCAATGTCTGTATTGGATAATACACAGTTTACCTTGTTTTGCCAGCCAGCGCCTGTTACCTTGCCTACATCCCCTTTTATCCTATTTATCCCCATAAATGTCATAACCGCATTAACACTTACTACCATTATCATCGGCATTTTCCATAAGCCAGTGAAAAGAAAAAACAACAAGAAATTATAGGCTTTTTGCATTGTATTTTAGTTTTTGTGCAAACGCTCATACAAAATCTTACTTTTACTTCTGTGGGCATTCCTGCCACTAGCATCAATGTATTTTAGCTGATATTACCACAAATTTTGCAGGTGTTTTTCAGAGTATTTGGTGGAGCCCTTGATTCCAGATGGTCTTGATTTCGTACTTTTAAGGGCTATTTTATAATATTTTGTATTAGAAATGTTGGCACTCATTTTCTTTTCCATTTTTTCCGCGTTTTGTAATACGGTCCACTCAGGAAGCTGTTTTCTGATTTCCTTACGACTTTATATTTGTTTGCTGAAGTGCCAGGCTTTGTTTCTCAGGTTCCATTGAGTAAGACTTGGGGATTTTACGCTAATTAAAATTCACGTTAATTGGGTCAAAACAGCTGAATATGATGATGAAAGCAATGTAAGCAGCTGTTTTTAGAGTGTTCCTTTTTTCCCATTGCCACCGCAAAAAGGAGTATATATATATCGTAAGGTATTTGCCATATTGTTGTGTGCAAAATTTTTACGGATTTTGAGGTTTTGCCATGAAAATGGTTCTCTCGCTTTTTAATTTCATTAATGTATAAGTGTCATCCCAATCGGTCAAAACCTTTTAGAGGATTGTGTTTGTGACGTAATGTCCTCTGATTTTACACAGCTCTTCAAAGTTTCGATTTTCATTTTTTCGAAAGGACAGAAATGCAATACAACAATAATTTACAATTTCGAAAGTACCCGGCGATATTTTGGCGTGTTGAATTCCATGTAGATAGGAGAGTATAGAAGGCATTGAAATTGATAAAGCAGCAAGACCAAGGTAGACTCATTCACAGAACACTGTCTACACTGTATACCATGGTTTAATTTTACTGAGACTTTTAAATAGCGTGGTTTCTATTGAAGACAGCTTAGAACTGCCAGCAGTCTCTCTTATTATTTTTTTATTAAGTAATTCTATTTATACAGCAGTACTTCAGGATGCAGTAGGGCATTTCTTCAACCCAAACACCTCTTCGTAGTGAATACAGATTTTATTATAACCATTATTTATTTTTTAATACGTGGGTTCCATCTTCATGTACTGTGGCACCAATAAATAGCCACCACCAGTACCACTATCTTGTAAACTATTGAATGGCTAGCAGTTCCTGTAGTGACATTTAGTTTGGGTCAGAGGTCAAGGATCAGTATCCTTTGGTGAAATCCACTGCATTGTTCAGCTTTTCACCTCGCAGGTACCGCTGGATGTTCTTCATAATCTGTTTTGACACCATCTTCAAACACGTAAATGGTGGGAAGAAAGAAAATTTAGATTGTTGTACGTGCATATGAAATGTAACAGATTGTGCAAAAATATACACAATTATATTTCATGTTTTTTTTCTCTTCTCCAGTGTGTTACTTAATACTTTTCAGTGTGGTTATTGCTTGTTTTTGTTGGTCTCCTTTTATAAGTCTTTGTTTGCTGTTGCTTCTACTATTTATATTGCCCTCTTAGGTCCTTTAACAAAGACAATGGCACAGTACTGATAAATGTGAAGCGATCGTTCTTTGGGGAGTGGGGGGGGGGGTGGGGCGGGGGGGGGGGGCGGAGGGGGGTCTTGTTAATGTTGTTGTTTTCCCTAATTGATTCTTTTATGCCGTTTTAAATTGCTGGTTACATGTTTAAGTCAATGAAGAAAGATGAAAATCGAGCTCTCTCCTGCTACATTTCTTAGATCTGGAGAAGAAAGAATGTGATACTTACAAAGGCACTGTTTCTGCACAGACAGCTGACATGCGGTGTAATGGTCACTCCTGGAAGTGTCCACAATGGGCTGTCTTTTGGCAACGGCTCAGTGTTTAAGACATCTAAAATGGCCCCGCCTAGCCAATCTTGACTGAAAATCATTTTCAAAAAAACGTTTGAGTGAGTGTCGGACAAACAGGTCATAAACGTTTGCAAGAATAAATGCATGGATACACAGACCAGTGTTGGTCAACCTTTCTTGGCCCACGCTCCACTTCAAATTTCAAAACAAACATGCCCTCCAGCATGATGGGACAACGTTAGTATACACTACAGTATAATATGTCCCTACGCCATATTCTAAAGTCCCATATGCCATCAAATTAATGCCACGACCCACCCTGACAAACCCTGATACAGACGTATGTATGTGTCTCTGTACTGTAGGCTCCATCATGAAACACATTAACTTGCATTATCTCATTGTAAGACATTCATTGTGCCAAGGATAAAACAGTGATCTAACTGCACTTAAAATTTTGTTTTAGAAAACTGAGTTCGTATTTTTTACGTCTTTGATTTCAATTGTAGGTTGAAAGGAAACACACGGAATAATTTGTTCGTTTCTTTTCGTCTCGGTGGAGTTGCAGCCTTATTCCATTGAAAGATTGGGCGGTCCTGTACATGCTCGCAAAGTTATTTCAGGTTCCAACAAAACATGACCTTAGATCTGATTTGTTCTATCTCCGTTATCTTAACAACTGGAGGTCTTTTAATATGTAGAAGATGCATAACAAATGAACATTTTGACACTTTGTTTCAAATGCGTTATGGCACTAATGAAGCTGCTCTGTTTCACAGTTCCGATTCATTCTAATTCCTTGTCATAATATTACGGCTCCAAACGTTTAAGGTCTAACACCACAGGTGTGCAAAACGTGGAGTTGTAACAAAGAAGAACTAAGGTCACCATGAACTGAGGTCACGAAAAGTGGAGTGAGACCACTGTTTTATTTAAGGGAACAATAATTTCATTGTCATCTTGGCCGAGGAGTACCCGTGTCTTGCTTTGATGTGAAACCGAATCCAGAATGTCTGTATGTTTTAAGAGACTTTTTTTTTTTTTAGTAGAAACCCCCATGAGCGAGGCATTCACTCTTCCACCATGTGTTGCCGCTCAACTTTCCCTTACAGACATCATTTGATGTCAACTTTACCTGACTGCATTGACCAAACTTTCGTCATCAATCAGGTCACCGCGCCCTGTATTGATTAGAACTGTTTTCTGAAAAGAGATCATTCGGAGAAATTGTGATGTGTTTGATACGACCGGAGATCCAAGTGAATGTTATAAAATGCTGCTCTGAAGACATTGTCTATGGATCCTTTTCATTTACCGTCTTCCATATCATGTGATTTGCCAAACAAAATTGCGGCGTGCCCCACTTGTAGGGCGGAAGCGGTGGACAACGGTCGAACGATGCCATCTTCTTGTTGAGCACCCAACTGTTCAAACCCTTTACGTGCTGGTTCTGGCATAAAAATGCATCTTTGCTTAGAATGTGCACATATTCAGATGTCATCACTTATGCAAGTGGAGGTTTTTGCCCTACACGGTGTTTTTCGAAGCCGTGCGGCTCCCCGCAAACAACCGTAACGCGGAAGTGAAAAGGGTCTATACGCTGAGAACTTAACCTGACAGTTCCGTGCTGTCTACGGAACAGTGGCGTGCAGATGTTTGGCGATGCCCCATCATGCCCGCCACTCACTCCTAGTCCTTGATTTTGTATGGCCCAAAACATAAGTATAGGGCCTACACACTTTCTGCCTGGCTATACCCTGAAATGCCCGGGGCCCTCGCCCACTCTGCCCCCTTCAGAGCGCAACTGCTACAGAAAATCTATTGCTCATCCCTGGCCGATCGAGTTTTCACTCGTGACGGCAATGGCGAATATGGCAGTATTCTTTAATTGTTTAACGTCCCCATAAAGGCAATTGGAGACTGTCGGGGTATCTGGGAGGTGGCGGGATCTTAGTTGTTTCAGTCCTTGGCACTCCGCAAGTATGTGCTCGACTGTCTCCTGCGGGGACCCGCAGTGCCGGCATACTGGCTCACGGAGTGGGTTGAAACGGTTTAGATGTGCGTTCAACTGGACATGTCCCGTCCTCATACGCTGTATAATAGTCGCGTATTTTCGCTGTAGTGTCAAAATCGGGTCTTTGATGTCTGGTTTGGTTTGATTATGATACACCCTACGTCCTTTATCCGAGTTTGCCCATTGATATAGCCATTTCCTGCGTCCGTGAGCGCGGATTCTGGCTCGGGCTGCTGGATAAGACATGGGGTGCTTTGGCTGTTCGCCCCTGGTCCCCTGTTTCGCTAGGCTATCTGCAACCTCGTTGCCCCGGATTCCTATGTGTGCGGGGATCCACTGGAGGTGGACCTCGACACCGTATCCGCTTATGATCTGGTGGCAGATATGTCTGATTTTGTCTGCGCCATGTGCCTCGAGCTTGTGGTTGAGCGACTGGACGGCCATCAATGTGGCCCTTGAGTCTGTGAACACAACAATATCTTCTGGCGATACTGTTCCGTTTTCAAAGCCATTGAAAACCGTAGTCAGTGTCCTCCAAATCGCTGTCGCCTCAGCGTCGAAGTTGGAGCCATTCGCCCCACATGGCCCATAGATCTTTTCGGTGTCGGTGCCGTCAGGGTAGTAGATTATTGCTCCGTACCCCGCATTCGTAGTCGCCTGTACTGCCGAGCCGTCAGTATAAGCCTTAATCATGTGTGCTGGGTACGAATCAATAGTTTCGCCAGCAGCCGTTTTCAGAATCTTGGGATTGACCTCCTTAGTCATGTTTGTGTCTAGAAGCGTGGTTTTGACCACTGGGGGTTTCAGGGAGGCGTGAGGTGGCTCTTTCGTCCATAACCGAAGGGGCGTTCTCTCTTGTTCTAGCCCATACTCCTCAGGTAGTCGTTTGGCTTCGCCCAGGAACGACTTCTTCTGAAGTATTCTCGGTGGCGGGTCGGTTTCGATCGCCTCCCGCGCCGGATAGTCCGGCTCGAGCCTTTTTAACCTCTCGTACTGCTGTAGTACGCTTCCTTCCCTTCTGGTTGCCAGTGGTTCCACGTTGGTCATGATTTCGAGAGCATTCGTAGGAGTGGTTTTGAGGCAGCCTGTTATGAGTCTCATGGCGCTGTTCTGGACTCGGTCCAGCGCCGACAGCGTTCGGTCGCTGGCCATTGGTTGCAGTGGCAGGCTATATTCTATGCCTGCTCGGACGTAGGCTAGATATAGCTGTCTGAGAACCTTCCCAGTGGCACCCCAGTTGGTACTGGCGAGCGTTTTCAACAGTGTTAATCGCCTCCTAGCCTCAGACTCGAGCTTGCTGACGTGCGTCTGCAAGTTGAGCTTGCTGTCGAGTTCAACTCCCAGGTATCGTGGTGCGCTTTCCCTTTTGAGTGTCTGACCATTAATTTTAAGAGTGATGGTGGCTTTCTAGGCGTGTTTGCCGTTGGTGAAGAGTTGATAAATGGTCTTATCGACGTTTATCTCCATCTTCCACAATCGGCAGTAGCAGGCAAGCGTCGCGAGGTCCCGGTTAAGGTCTCGCTGTAGCCATTGGACATGCTTTCCTGTCCTCCAGATTACCATATCATCGGCATACATCGCTTTTTCGCATCTCAGGTGTTGGGTAAGGTCGCTGGTGTAAGCCGCAAAAAGCGTGCAGCTTAACGCTGAACCTTGCGGCAGGCCATTCTCCATGGTGAGTTGGCTTGAGGTCTGTCCGTTCACTCTGGTACGGACTGTTCGATTGTGAAGGAAATCTTTTACCCATGCATATAAGTTTCCTTTGACCTCCGCCTTGAGTAATTTAAGGAGTAGCCCACCTTTACACACCTTATCGTACGCTTGTTTGAGATCGACGAATACGGCGATAGTATGCTCCCGCCTATGGAAACCATTATTGACCGCTTGGGTCAATCGGATAAGCTGGTCCATCGTCTGCCTGCCACTACGGAAGCCCGCCTGGTGTCTGTCTAGAAGACCGCGCTCTTCTAGATACCAGGTCAGCCGGTAGTTAACCATCCTCTCCCCTACCTTGCAGATGCAAGAGGTAAGGGAGATTGGCCTGTAATGTGATGGTTCGGTACCATCTTTGCCTGCTTTAGGGATCGCTGTCACCACGGCCTTTTTCCAGTCAATAGGGAGTTTTCTTTCATGCCACGTTCTATTTATTAAGGCTAGGAGCCATTTCTTTGCCGTGGGGCCCATCTGGAGCAACATCTCGTTAGAGATTTTGTCCGGGCCTGGCGCTTTACGATTTTTACACTTGCCAAGTGCTCTCTCCAGTTCCTCTAGGATGAAATCACTGTTAAGGCCCTCGTAATCGCTGTCTACCTGCGACTTTTCGAGCTGACGCCTGACCTTACGGAGCCCCTTGTCCGTATTCGTAGCTTTGCCACTCTTATTTGTACTGGCAAAGTGTCGGTTAAGCATGGTTGCACGCTTATGGTCTGTCACCGCGACCGTCCCATTTGCCCGTATTGGAGCGACATTCTTCACTCTTTGCCCCCGATTAAGGCGGTTCAGGACGGTCCACGCTCGGCCACCACTCGGGTCCACGTTCAGAGACTCGCACAGGTTTAACCACTTTGCCCTTTTGGTGCTTCTAGACAACAGCTTGACTTTGGCGGTCAATCTGTTATATTCGATTCTGGCCGCCGTGCTCGTTTTTGCCTTTCTTCTCGCCCTCTTACGCTGTCGGACCGCCTGTTCAAGTTCCTTTGACCAGGGCAAGCGATTTAGGGGCTGCAGTCCTCGCGGAATACTCCGCTTAGCAGCTGCGAGCACGGCCGAAGTCAGTACGGCGTTAGCTTCGTCAATAGTACCCTCGTTGGGGTCCACCTCGTTCAGAGTTAAACCTAAAATCTCTCTGAACTCTTCCCATCTGCCTCGTTTGTAATTCCAGTTTAAACGTTTCTCCTTCTTCTTAGCTGTTTTAGTCTGGATTTGTACGAGGAGAGGAAGATGGTCGCTACCTACGTCCTCGAGGACTGCGTAGCTGTGTCTGGTAACGAGGTCAGCAGATAGAAGCGTAATGTCGGGCCGACTCTCCACGCCGTTTGCTCGATGCAGGCAGGTGGGCGTGGAGTCGGCTGATTGTATCCGGACCAGGTTAGAACTTAGGAGATCTTCGACGTTTCTTCCTGCAATGTTCGTCGATTCTGGGGCGTACCCCATTTCAGGGCTTCGTGCGTTGAAGTCTCCTCCGATGATAGTATTATTCAAGGTAGCCTCTGTTAACCCTAGGTCGCAGGTGACCTTAGGGGGATTATAGACGTTCGTGATGGTAAAGGCCACGCCGTCCTTCCATACTGTAAGAGTGAGGGTATCAGTTTCACCCTTGCTCGTCGGGGCGTGCTGCCTCACAGCCGTTACGTCATTGCGTACCAGTGTGGCAATGCCTCGGCACTTGGTACACGAGCAGGCGTATATGGTATACCCTGTGACGTGCGCGCCTCTCCCATTCAGTAGAGTCCCTTGAAGGAGAGCTACATGTATATGTTTTGACTTGAGGAGCTTAGTTAGCTCCAAGACCTTCGGGCGAAGGCCGCAAACGTTGAGCTGCAACATGTTAAGTGTCGCAGGGGGATCCATCGCCGCTAGGGTCCCCTTGTTAGTTTTCACACACGCATTCACACTCGCATTCGGACACAGGTCACCAGTAGCATACTTGCGTAGGGGGACCTGGCCACTGCCATCCTCCCTACGGAGGATATGTTTGGGTTCCTCAGCCCCACGTTTCTTATTGCCATATTGTACCATCATATATAGTGGGAAGTTGTTACTGCTTTGACCCCTTTCAGACAAATGGAGGCTGATGACAGCCTGAACCGACTGATTCGTATCACGTCGTGACCAGAATCTCACTTTCTCATCCGCCAGCGTGCGGTCATTGTCTCGTTTAAGTCATTGTCACGTAGTGCTTGCTGCACGACTTATCGAAGGATCGATCTGATCAGTCCCCGGCCCTCAATCGGGGACTGCCACCACTGCGTTCTGCTAGGCAATTTGCCCCCTTCTGCCTACAGTAACGGAAAGCTCCCAGTGTTAAACGGCTTCGGGAAGGTCAGCCGTCATCCCGTCCCTGTTAGCCAGCCCCCAGCTTGGGCTGCCCCGCTGCTACCACGTGGCGGTCGAGAAGAAATTCTCCCCGGGTCTCTCCAGACCTGGGATCGGGCTTATCCGGAGCCCGGAGGCTGCGGAATGGTCATAGGCGAAACGGTGATCATCTGCTAGTACCACTCGTTCGCATGCACCTCGTACGAAGGACCCACAGAGACAGTACCAGTATTCGACCAGATAGTCGGTTTCCCGGAAGACTGCAACCGCAGGACCCTCGGAGCAGCGCTACAGAAAATCAGTAAACATACTATGTCTGTTCTAAATGTTGCTTTAGTTTGCCGGTGAGAGCCGATAGTCATCATGTTGGAGAAGAGCTATGTAGTGGTAGCAAACCGACAATTAATTCAAATTTTTTTAAAGTAACCATTTCCTCGGCTGGCAAGCATAACTTTAAGTCTTACTACATCCGTACGAACATCTTGTAGAGTTTGAAGAACAAGACAAACTGCCGACTTCTTAACGTCGTCAAATTCCACGCCAGTTGGTCAGTTTCACCTGACATCAAAGACCTTGTACACCTACAAAATTCTGAATTTTATTTAGTTTATCGCCGGAAGTTCCAAGGTCACTATGTTCCGTTTTCCTGAGAGTTTCAGTTGATCTTTTTGGATTACAGCTAAAGTTTGCAAGTGCGCATGCTCAGCTACCGGGCCACACAAACAAATTTTTGCAACTGTGCATGTCCAGCCGCCGTGTACTAGGGGCTAGGGTGCCGTGCGGTCAACAACACAATTTTGGATGACGTTATGTGAAACAAACCAATATTCAGAGATTTGTATTAAGAAGAGCATGATTACATTCTGCGGTGCCACTTATATCCTTTTGTGCCTCAATTTCAAAGGTAGTCAAACAGTTTAGTGGGGGGGGGGGGGTGGGGGTTAGCAGAGCATCACAAAATGTGCAACAAACGTTTTGATACTGGAACTTACAAAAGACATACACAAACGTACCCTAGTCAAAATTGGCAAAAAGATAAAGTTGTATGTAGCGAAAGCCTCGCGTAAGAAAATACACAAATGATACAATAAAACGCACAGATAAAGGGAAGAATATGAAATCAATACGGCGACTTACAAACGTACCCGAGCTTGGCAAGCTTTCAATGTGTCACCAGACAGAAGACCTCTAGTTTGTGGCGTAGACGGCAGCACACACGCCAGGTAATCCACCTGTTCCAGTAGTTCATGCAACCGTGACATGGGTCTGGATGTATAGGCATGTGTGTGTGTGGGGTGGGGGGGTGGGGGTGGAATCAAAGTTATCAATTACAGGTTATGCCAACATGCCAATGTCTGTCCGTCTGCCTGTCTGTCTTTGGAAAGAGAGAGAGGGGGAGAGACAGAGAGAAAGGGGAGAGAGACAGACAGACATAGAGAGAGCGGGGGAAGAGAGAGAGAGAGAGAGAGAATCACGATGATGATGAAGAAGAGGAAGAAATAGTCAGTGATAGACAGAAAGAAGAAGAAATCTTTCTCTTTTTTTTAAATGAAAGACATAAAATTAACTGAATTAAGAAAAAGTGTCACAGTTTTACCTGACATGATCCACGTTCTGTATGGACACATCTCCAGATTCATACCGAGCGTCTCTCAGTGCAGTCCACACTGTGGCATTCATGGCTTTGCATACTCTGGCAACTGAAGCAAGAGAAAATGTCAGTGATACCAGTGAGTGTGTATTGTCCCTGAAAATCAACATGGATGAAGCATTGATTGCGGCCGTAGAAAAGCGTCAAGCTCTATATGACAAAACATCCAATGAATATTCCAACCGAATATTCGTTCAAAAGCAATGGACAGAAATCGCTCTGGAACTTGGACAAGAAGGTATGTTTAATAAAATTCAAATGACTAAAATGACGTGTCTGTATTTGAGCCAATAAAGCATCATGAGTCTCAAACAAGAAACACCGACAACTGTTGACGGCATCTTGAACGGAAATGAGCCGTGTCAGATACGAGTCTCGAGACGGGCCAGTGAGAACGGCTTGTGAACTCTGCTTGAGATTTCACATCACATTCGTTTCACGGTTCAACCACATAAAATGTGGAAGTTGTGTGAATTGTGAGTGTGGGTCTACTCTGTCTCGACCTTTAGGGTCTAAGAGACACTATACTTTTAATGAGGATGTTTTTGTAGGACTAGATGAAGTTCCCGACATTATCCGGGATAAATCCGTGAACCCACCATTCTATCTCTCTCTTTCTTTTTGGTCTACAAAGCTTCCTATATTCTACAGTCTTACTACAGATTCCAAGCGGCCCAGAGTACTAATCATTCATTTCTGATAGGGAAATTGTGTGCACGG
>OZ007572.1:57381195-57543695 GCA_963931925.1 Onchidella celtica | reverse complement strand
TCTTTTGCCTGTCAGTATATATATATATATAAATAGCAAGGGAAAAAAATTCGCTTCTGCGAGGAAGAAATGCCCAGACTTGAAAAAAATTACATGTGAACGAGTTCTTTTTGCTACTATGTCTATTCTTTTGACATGAAAGCCAAGTATCGTAATTTTGTAATAAATGAAAATAGGCCTAAAAATATCAAATAATGCTTTTCTCCTCACCAATGGTTGCCTCCCTCCTGCCTTTGTTTTGTTTCGACTTTAAACTTCCGGTTGCGTTTCAAAGTTTGAAGGTATGAGTTTCTGTGCCGTCTGCCTTATGCATGGGCCATGCGGGTGTTACTGTGCCAGTTGTGAGTTGTTTTCTACCTAGATCTACATAATCTGTGTGCCGATTGTGTGTGTTGTTTTCTACCTAGATCTACATAATCCGTGTGCCGATTGTGGGTGTTGTTTCTACCGTTCTTTGAATGGGTCCTTACACTAGTATATATTTTCCTATTGATTAATTCAAGGCTTATTAAATCAGGCTGCATTTAAAATTCCCGAACGCTCGTCTCTCCCTCTAAACTTATATATACAATTATTATACTACTGGTCTCTTTTCACAAAAACCGCTAACACTTTAATAGTAATATCATTAATAATTGGCATTTTTTATAGCCGCTGTCCTTTTGCACCGCTTCTCAGCGGTGTATAAAAACCAGGGTTTTTTCAAACCGCTTTTTCGGCACGCGCAAACACACTGTTGTGACTATACTTCACTTTCGCCCGCTGGTTTATAAACGATACAAAGGAGTCTAGGCTTACACAGAGTCACACATCTGCACTTGATTAGTTGATCTCGTCAAACGTCAATCTGCACTGATTCATTTGCGAACGGCAGCATACTCAATTTTAACACTTGAAATTTCACCAGTTTTGTTATGAAGGTTGGAGGTTCGTTTGCAAGTTTTCGACGACTTCTCACGAGCGTTGAAAGACTTTGAAGAGTCAACATACATTTGTTTTTCAATCTCAAATTCCGAAACGCTTGAAGGAAAAAACAAATCCAGAAACAGAAAACTCGAGGATCGAATTTGTAGCAAAATGAACATCGAGAAAGAACGGCGGTTGTTTTGGACCTCGCCAAAGCGGTGAGAAAGAACGCGGCCAACAACGACGTTGTTTTGCACCTCTCCAAAGCGGTGAGAAAGAACGGCAGTTGTTTTGCACCTCTCCAAAGCGGTGAGAAAGAACGGCGGTTGTTTTGCACCTCTCCAAAGCGGTGAGAAAGAACGCGGCCTTTTTTATAACGCTTCATTTTTCCAGCGACAAGGTCGAAGTCCTTTAAAATGTTTATTTTATACTTATAATGAACTAGCTGAGGTCCCTGGCCCTGCCCGGGATAAATTGGTTTGAATATTAGTTTCAGTTCTGGTTGGTTATTATGGACCTGCTTCATCTGGCCTGTTCCTATTTGTTTATTTTAATTTTTGTTTGTTTGTTTTTAAATAAGTCTTACTGCTCTGCCTTTGTGAGTTGACACCCTGCGCATCCCGTACAATAGCATGATTTGCGCACGGGTTAGTGTGTTTGATAGTGAACACATCGCAGGGAGTGATAACGAAACCTTAAAATGGTGAACCATGACTCGAAATAGATCTAAATGATGGCGAAACAATAAATTTCTAATTAAAAAAACTACACAGATTTGAGACTTCTATTAAAAACTGTGCACTCTTACATCCATTCTGATGCACCATATAAAATTTGAAGTCTGAGTGTTGGGTGGTTCAGAAGCCTTTTGCAACGAAAAACCTCAAGTCCACAAATATATATAGTATAGATTACTGAATATCTCTCTCTCTTTCTCTGTCTCATACACACACACCACTTTATTTAATGCTGTAAAAAGAAAAGTAAACCATCCACAGATATTCCCATTGTAAAAAGCGGCTCCGTAGCAGATGTTTAAAGACCAAAGCATAAACTTCTATTATGACAGAATCCAGCTTATTCTGGTGCTTAAATGTTTAGGTGGACAATGGATTATGTCAACCTGGTTTTCTATGGCAACACTCCTCAAAGTTTATTAGATCATCAAGGGATAAAACAGACCAAAGTTGGTGTAGGCGCCAGTCTGGTGGCCCGCCACTCATAAATTTTGTTACACACAATAGACAACTACCCAGCGGGATGCAGCGATCAATGCCTATTGTGCTTGTGTGAAGCAACATTTATAGGTGTCGTTTGGTCTGTTTCATCCCTAAGAGTTACAATAAGCTAAGTTCAGCGTTCAAACTGTCGACCTAAGAACAAACTCTATGGGTACTCACGAAGTTTCTGACTGTTCTGCGTATCTCCATACTTCTTCAAATCTATGCTCTTGATTTCGATGTCTATATGTTGTTGCTTTAACAAGATCTGCAGCTCTTCATTCAGTCCGTCCATGATGGTCACCACATAAATGCAATTGATTGTCCTCTCCGCCATCATGCTGAATGCAAAACATGTCACAGAAATAATTATTTGCACGTGAAAACGTCAATATAAAGGCATAATTCTTTGTGATTAAAATATGTCCAATCTCTCGTCTTCCATATTCCGATTTTATTGTCTACTTTTTTCTATCTTATTCCTCCTGATTATATTTGTCGGTGCTATCATAACTCACGCTCAGCCACAATTGCTGTGTCCATCATCGATATCCTCTCTTGAAACGATCGAACTACCAAATTAGGCAACTGTAGGCATAAATAAATGTTCTTTTCCTTCTGTGTATTTTGAATTGGCCCTCAGGCCTACAAGAAACTAGACTTGAACTTGAACTCGAATCTTATATTACTGAAGCTAACAGTATTCTATTTCGACTTTGAACGAAAATGCAGCACTTCTTTCAAGATCAACGCACACTGGTTTAACTACCTCATTTTCATTTTATTGTCTTTCATTATAAAAGCACTGCAACTGTTATTCTTATAAGGTAGGACATGAGTAAGTGGGGGGTGGGGGTGGAAATATTTATATTAGATTGGCACAGCTGGCAAGGATACAGTACCAGGTAATGTTACAGTCATATATGCCGGTAGATCTACACGCCTACGTGGATTTTACCCGCATGATGTTGTAAGCAAACATCACCGCGTCATTTATTGACAGTGGCTTTGCTTGCAAGAGCTCTGATAATAAATTTTTTTATGCTTAAAAAAGATATAGGTAATAAAAGAAAACTAACGAATGTACTGTAAACTTGCCATGAGCGATGTCCTATCAAAAAGACTAGAAATGTTGGTGTCTTCAGCTTTTTCTCAAATTCATATCTTTACAGTTTTAGTGCGTGTCTTCCATCTTCTTATTTCAGTATTTTACAATCCTGTCTAAAAGTTACAATTTTTTTATTTGCTGACAGCCATAATCACAGTGATCGTTCCAGATAGCCCTTCGCGCGTGAAGACATGAGATATGTTTGTCCGAATACTGGAGACATCCACTCAACCATGAAAGAAAAACTGCTGGACATATTTCTACAAGTTCTTTGAACATTTTCATGATGTATCATACATTTGTTTTTGTCATCGCAACAGCAGTAAAACTATCAACCTTTATTTTTGTTATAAGTTATAAAAGAGAAAAGGATTGGGTATGCAGTTTTCAGATCATACATTTCCTACATCCATTGAAAACTTCATGGATTGCTTTAGATACGAATGTATTTCAAAGTGTGTTCATGATGTTGAACAGTCATATTAATGCAAGCCAGACTGTAGTAATAACATTTATTTTAATAATTCTTCCATATTCATGATAGTCCTGGGACTTTTTTTTGTTTGTTGTTGTTTATTTGGTATATTCGTAAAACTGTATCACGAAGTAAGCACGAGATAAATGATAAGGGAAGGAGTGCCAAATAAGATACACAGTCCCATTTAGGTTTCTGAGCATTAACCGCCGAGCCGCGTGTGTGGCCTATAAAGACACCCATTTTCTGAAGAACTGATTCGCCAATCCCTGCTACCCCCAAACATGGACGCTTCCGAAGTGGCATCCTTGAACTGTTGTGTGCCTGAAATGGAACTCCTCCAACCAATAATCATGATCGTTGACAGTGCATGTGCCCCAGCACACATCAACAGCTTTTGACAGATCTATACGATACAGACTTATAAAATGACGCGTGTTACAAATCTGTCATGTAATAATGTAGGCCACAAAACGACGTCATTCATTCAGGCCCGCAGATATGAATTCTTTGGCTTACAGTGCGTGGTATAGTAATGTCTATTGTACAATCTCCCATGTAAGTCCTATTAAGCCTATTTTACACTCGGGGCCTGACAGACCCCAGACACTCACTCTTTCCATCCCAACACCGGAGACACAGAATACCGAGATGAATCTTTCCTTCTTTCACAATTTGTCCACAACTTGCGCGCGTATAAACCCGGTGAGTACTACTCACAGAGCTCTGTGGTACTCGTCTTTTTCGATCGATAATGAAAGGGTGTGATGTGAATTGTTGTATTGCTGACAAGGATGATAGGCGTGCAACTTACTGTTCGTTCACACCAAACTGCCGACAACGGGCGTGCAATCACGGCCGAGCGACAACGGTACAAAGTTTCTCTAAATCATATTATGATCGGATTCAGACCAACCTACCGACAACGGACGAGTCATTTTCTCTCATCCGTCCGTCTTTTCACTTTTACCGCCGCAGTAAAGTTTCGACGACCCTCAGCCGTGTAGCCAACAGGAAGGTATTGTTTTTCTTTAATCTCGCTTACCCCAAGTCGCCAGGCTCATGGCGTCTAAAAATAGGACAGGCTTGAAGCAAAATTTTCAAATACATTTTTTTTCATCAAATATTATTTTTGAGCACAGATTTGAATTCAGCGACCCAAAATTAGGAAGGGTCCGAAGGCTAGGCGTTTTACCGCTTTATAAATGATTTTTAAAAAAATAATTATTTATATAGATTTAGTCATTTCAAAATGGGCGCTCGGCCGTGTTCAGACGCCCGTTGTCGGCTGTTTCATCTGATTACGTTCCAAGTCGGCGGACGGAATTTGGCGAATTGTGAGCCGTCTCGATATCCTGTGTCTCGGGTTAGACTTGGTTTTGTGAGTGCTGCTCACGCGCTTACCCTGAGAATTGGCGAATCGGTATCATTTTTGTACTATAATATAGATCTTAACGATTGACGAAAGGCGATGAATGTTACACGATGAACAATGCAGGACACCGTGAGCAAACTACCTAATGTTTTGATTAATTTCATGAGACGGTCGTTTTGTCAATCATCATCTACTATGACAGTACCAGAGAAGTGACGGACTATGACAGTACCAGAGAAGTGACGGACTCTGACAATACCAGAGAAGTGACGGACTATGACAGTACCAGAGAAGTGACGGACTATGACAGTACCAGAGAAGTGACGGACTATGACAGGCCACTATGACAATACCAGAGAAGTGACGGACTATGACAGTACCAGAGAAGTGAAGGACTATGACAATACCAGAGAAGTGATGGACTGTGACAGTACCAGAGAAGTGACGGACTATGACAGTAAAAGAAAAGTAACGGACTATGAGAGTATCAGAGAAGTGACGGACTATGACAGTACCAGAGAAGTGACGGACTATGACAGTACCAGAGAAGTGGCGGACTATGACAGGCCACTATGACAGTACCAGAGAAGTTACGGACTATGACAGTACCAGAGAAGTGACGGACTATGACAGTACCAGAGAAGTGACGGACTATGACAGTACCAGAGAAGTGACGGACTATGACAGTACCAGAGAAGTGAAGGACTATGACAGTACCAGTTATTTGACGGACTGGGACAGTACCAGCTATGTGACCGACTATGACAGTATCAGTTACGTGATGGGCTGGGATAGTACCAGGAAATGGCGAACTAGGACTGTACTGGTATAATCAATTTGATCTGGCACGTCCATTTGGTAATCAATGAGGAAGGATGTGGAACTATATTTTTGTTTCGTTTCATTTCTGGTGCAATCCTTTATTTTGTGTATTCCGATGATGACGTAACGCCAGTTGACCCGCGTTGCTAAAGCTTTTTTAAAAAATTATCCTCCATTTTGTGTGATGACGTATCACACAACCATTTGACTAAAGAGCGACAATAATGGAATTCACGAATTTCAAGTATGGGGATAGTTAAAACTTCAGAATGATTTGCTCACATTGTTCACTTGTTCCGCTGTTTCCACATCTGATATAGATAACTTACCTCGAAAACCTATTTTTGACTCAAAAACCCTGCGGCTGCTACGCCCAGCTCAGTGTTACATGCTGAGAAAAACTTTATGGTAAGTCACGTCCATTTCCTGTAAATCTCTGGGAGCAACAACTGCCCAGTGTCTGGAGCAGGGATCAGTTAACTCAGTTCACTGACACTTAATAAACACATAGTTCTGGGTACTGACAAATCTCATAATTCCAGTATCAAATTAATGTTGTTCAAACTCCCCATGAATTTCTAAATCTTTCTGCGGGTTGATCTCGGCCGCTATCTTCTTACAATATCTCTCCACCTTTTTTTTTCTGTTATGCGGGTGTCAGGCAGCTGAAGTCGAGCGGTACATAGATTTTAATCTTCCTAATGTTGTAGGCAGTGTTCGCTCTAAGCTGCGCTGGTGAGCGGACGCGTTGTCGCTATGTTGTAGGCAGTGTTCACTCTAAACTGCTCGGGTGAGCGGACGCGTTGTCGCTATGTTGTAGGCAGTGTTCGCTCTAAACTGCTCGGGTGAGCGGACGCGTTGTCGCTATGTTGCAGGCAGTGTTCGCTCTAAACTGCTCGGGTGAGCGGACGCGTTGTCGCTATGTTGCAGGCAGTGTTCGCTCTAAACTGCTCGGGTGAGCGGACGCGTTGTCGCTATGTTGCAGGCAGTGTTCGCTCTAAACTGCTCGGGTGAGCGGATGCGTTGTCGCTATGTTGTAGGCAGTGTTCGCTCGCTCTAAACTGCTCGGGTGAGCGGATGCGTTGTTGCTATGTTGTAGGCAGTGTTCGCTCTAAACTGCTCGGATGAGCGGATGCGTTATTGCTATGTTGGTGGTGCGCACATCAAAATGTTGTCTCTCATTGTAATTCACAATACACGACCGTTTTGGCTTTGCATTAAAAACTGTTTTTGCTCCATGCCATCAACTGTTCCACTCACTCTCAGTGGTTTGGAAAATTTAAAGGGAACTTTGGTCGCCGATCCTTGACGTTTAGCCGTGCTAACGTTAAACTTAAATCTTTACTTTTATGTTGTTGTTGTTGCTGCTTTTTGATACATTCAGCTATCCTATGCCGTTCTTTGGGTATATGATTATCATGTTTAATTGATTTAAACAATATATAAAATAATACAATGATATTGATAATACGTTGTTTAACCATTCTGCATAGAACAAATTGTATTCAGTGCATAGACCTAATTGTTAATGGTCAAAGATTTGCTTACTTCCCGGCCGGCCGCACGATCTGCAGAATAAACCCAAATTTCCCTCTGAGAGCAAAGAGCGAGTCCCGAGAGCACCAAGTGACCATCAAATGTTTACAAGACAACACCGTTCCAAGGCTTGCCAAGCTAGATCATGTATGACTCAAAAAGTAAACCTAAACATGCTTGAATGTTTTTTGTTTTTTTTTTCACTTTCATGAAAAAGACAATCAGATTTGGGAGTACCGGTGCGGTACATGGCGTCATGTTCAAGTCAGGTTAATGAAATGTAACTTTCTGTCATTTGTGATGAGTGCAAAAACGTTCATGTGCAGCATTCACATCAGGACACTAGATAATGCTATAGTTCTCAAACTGGCTGACCTACAAACTTGGGGTAAGGAAGACGACTGAAATTCTATTTGGAGAAAGTGTTAGAAGCTAGATCTGGATTTCACCACTTTGTATTTTTCAAACTGATTATCTTTGCTGGCTGCTTTTGTTGTTGTCATTGTTAATTGGTTTTTCTGTCAGGTTTCATTAGGCCATCTACCACAGCCCAGAGCCTAACCTGTAGACCTGCGAGTACTCAAGCTGACCAGCGATGGCAAGACTTGGGGTCATAGTATTGATCTTGCTATGTCTGGTCACTGTTCAAGCGGTCATGCCCTGGATGCATCCCATCCCCCATCCCTTTCCTACCTTCCCCACTTCCCCCTACCATCCCATGTCTCCCTATCACCCCGCCAACCCCGTACAGAACAAAATGTTCATGTCCAATTACCACCCTTTCCATCCCTTATCCCCCTTCCATGCAATATCCCCATACCACGGCCCCATGAACTATAACCCTCGCTTGTTCCAGTATCGAGGGATACAAAACGACCGCGCCCAGTGTCGACTTATACCACGATCATCGCCCAGGTCAGCAACGACAGCTCAACTGCCTCATAAATAATGCCGTTTCTTACGTTGAAAATACGATTTGGCCGGACAAATGCCAAATAGGCAACTTTAAATTTACGAATAAAAGCCTAAACTTTGTTACAAGATGAAATGGGCGAAAAAACAAACTTTTCTCTTGAGGAAGGATAAAATGCGGACTAGAATCATGACAAACAGCTCCGTATCAGATCAATTCTGTGGTTTCCTAAAGCTTTCAATTGGATAGAAATTATTCCAAAGATAAGTTTGTGTGGATGTAATAGAGAACATCAAAGAACAGTATTAACTATTATCTGAGTCTATTCAACGAATTGGAAAGATTCGATTCATAAACACTTGTGTAACATAATAGAGATAAATAAGAAGACACATAAAACACTATATCTTTACAAATTCATGCCCCGTCAATCCTTGTATAGTTTATATTTTCAGCAAGAATGGCTTTAGAATGGGAGACGATGAAAGTTTAAAAATAAAAAGTTATCGTGAAAGAAACATTTGGATGATCCCACGAGAGAAATTTGTCTGATTTGGAACAGTTTATATCCTACCTAAAGTCGCGCCCTTATATGCAAATGAACATATCATATAATAATTATATGCAGTTCTCTCTCTCTCTCTCTCTCTCTCTCTCTCTCTCTCTCTCTCCCCATTTTTTTTTTGGTCTCTCTATCTTCTATCTCTCTCCCCATTCTCGTTCTCTCTCCCGTTCACACTCTCTTTCTCTCTCTCTTTCTCAATCTCTCTTTCTCTTGTTCTTCCTCTCTTTCTCACTAGCACTCTGTGTGTGTGTGTCTCTCTCTCTCTATCTCTCTCTCTCTCTCTCTCTCTCTCTCACACACACAAAGACACACACACACACACAGTTTACTGTCCAACAACTAGACTATGGTATAAAACACAACTAACACGCAGGAATGTTTCCAAAAACTAGTAGTAGTACCTACAAATAAATGTGTCTTGTATCATAATTATTACGTATTCAAATATTGTTCAAGTTGTTTTTTCTTTGTGTAGAAATCAGATGGCTTTTATTGAGGTGGCCATCCCTATGGACTGTATGAATGGTATTGTGGAATGGCACTACCCACAGGTAAACCCATGTCTAAACTTTGACCTAGATCTATATAGGTAGAATGCGCATATCCGCCATCTTGTCTGTCCGGACCCACGCCTCGCCATGGCGATGGTGGCATTGATTTTGATTCGTTAGCTGATTTGCACTGTGAGCACTTCAGGCGTCGCGAACCAATCGGCGGCGAGTTTTAAAAAAGTTTACTACAGTAAACAACGACACGCGTGTATACGCACATGGGAGACGTTCGGTCGATTCTTTCACTTCCTTTCCCTTGTTTACACGGATGATAGGGAATCCGACCAGCTTGGATCCATCCTTTCCACCCCTGTCATAACAATCAACTGCAATGCAAGCAGCAGGTATTTTAACCGCCTAGACACATCTCGAAGTTACACTCGTCAGCTGATCCACCCGCCATCTCGTTTGGCGGAAGTACAAAATCAAAACACACTGTGACGTCATGCGCATTCTACCTAGAGCTGCTGTTTGTGGGAATGACATCGCCAGTGGAGTGCTTTTGTTGTAGGTTGCCAGACATGACCGGTTGCATAGTGGAAACGGCGGAGTCAAATTGCATGCTGTATAGTAAAAAAAAACAACTGTGCTTTGTAAACTTAAGTACTGGCTGATTGAAAATCCAGCATCTCTGTCATGTCCCAAGTAAAGGATGTGCTTCGTACACACATTGAAGTTACTGGTGAGTTGTCCAAGTCCTTTCCTTTGACGTGTGAACTGAGGGATATGATGTGTAGGCGGAGGTGTGTGTGTGGGAAAGGGGGGGGGGGGAGAGCAGCAAAAGAAAATAGATTCAGTACAAAATACAATGTGACTATAGGCCCAATGCGAATGACGTCACAGAGTGTTTTTGTTTTGTACTTCCGACACCTAAAATGGCGGGTGGATCAGCTGATGAGTGTAACTTCGAGATATGTCTAAGAGGTTAAAATGCCTGCTGGTTGCATTGCAGTTGACTGTTATGACAAGGGTGGAAAGGATGGATCCAAGCTGGTCAGATTCCCTACCACCCCGTGTAAACAAGGAAGTGAAAGAATTGACCGAACGTCTCCCGTGTGCGTGAACACACGTGTTATTGTTTACTGTAGTGAACTTTTTTTTTAGCTCGCTGCCGATTGGTTCGCGACGCCTGAAGTGCTCACAGTCCAAATCAGCTAACGAATCAAAATCAATGCTTCCATCGCCATGGTTAAGCGTCGGTCCTGACAACTAAAATGGCCGTTATCCGCAATGGGCCTGTTGAAGGTACCGAATGATAAGAAGTGAAGTACAATGGCGACCAGTGACCTACAGAATCATACGCTAGACTTTGCCCTCCCTTTCGTACGTGAACCGCGAAATGAAGCCGATCTTGGAACGCGGCAACCATTTTCACAGCGTGGCAAAACAAACTGATACCAGTTAAAGGATGTGAGTGGCAGGATGAACATAATTTATGTAAGACAATATCTGCAACCCCCCCCTCCTCCCCTCCCCTCCCTCCCCACCTAAGGGTTATACATAATAGTTGAGGAACTCTAAAAACACAACTGATTTAAAAGCAGGCAAGCTGTGTCCCTCCGGCCCGCATCCTGAACAGTGGATGAAAGGAAAGAAGGTGGATTATAAAAGAGTAAATGTAAAAATACAAATGATGGTTATGATCCGGCAGTACTTTTTAAAAGAACTGTTGTTCTACTGTTGTCTTTCATTCATTCTCCCTATCATCGCACTGCTTTCCTTTTGTCTTTCACCAACACGTCCATGCCCCACATCCTAGTTATTGTTCTGTTTTTTTGTTTTGTTTTTTCACATCTCTGATTTTGCTCACATGAGCTTTCACTTATACTACAAGTCTTTGTTCATATTGCTGTCCTTTCCAGTTTCTGGCTTACATCTCATTCCCAGTTTTGGTTTCCGGGAGGACACAAAGGAACAGCTAGCCTATTAGTTTGTAAACGATCATACTTTTGCTGAGATCCTTTGGTTTCTCGGCGGCCTCAGTCTAGCGCTGTTGCCTCCCTGTTCTTTTATTGTTGTTCATCGTCGTTCGTTGTTTTCGTCTGCTCTTTTTCATTTGTGGTGAGCGCCATGAGAGGTGCAGGAGGAGGACAAAGATAGAAATAGGGAAGGCAGGTTCTTAATCACCGTCCTTTTCAGGAGTTGATCCCTTTATTTGCCAATAAAAAACAAGTCAGTAGTTGACTCTTTTCCTCCAGAGCTCCGGTTAAAACAAACATTAAGACGATACGGTCTAGCAGGGCTCCAGGGTTTTTGAATTTTGCTTGTTTCTTGGTGCCGCCAGGACACCTGGCGACCATACTTCTCCGTCTTTCTCGTTGTTTCAGCTTTCACAGACAATTTTTTTTTTACCTTTCAAATATTTAATAGTAAAGCTAGATAGATGGTAAGATAAGACTCATTGTATTATCCCATGAAGGAACTTCACTCTCGCAGAGGATTTGAGAGCACATAACTGGTGCACACAATCATGTAACACATCATTACACAAACATGTCATAACTCAACGTGACACGGGAAAGCATAAAATTACACATTTCAGGAGATAGTGAGGTAGATTTAATTAAATCGACAAGTCAGTGTGTCCTCAAGGCACTCTGGCCACGCGCATGCAACAATAAATAATTAATGTCATTAACCTTGTATTAAGCGTGGACAGCTGTTCAGTAGTTGAGCCCGGGAGATGTCATGCTCCCCTGTGTTTTTATCCCCTCATGCATAATTCTGAGGTATATTATATGGCCGCGGTTATCAAATACATGATATCGATCGGCTGCTGGAACCTCGTGAAATCCATTTGCGGGCAAATTCACTTTAACACACACAAAAAAAATGACATCTATAACGAGAGACTCATGGTGTGCACATGGAACCCCGAGAAAATTCAACTGAGTTGGGGAGAAAAGTGATGATTGCACGGGCACATGAGTATAATTATATAATTATTATGTAATAATTAAAAATGCAATGCCTTTTCTAACTTAGTAAAACCTAATTTCTTTTTTTGTGTGTGTGTGTATGTAAATTTCGTATATTGTTATTCCGGTATTTCTGTTCACATGATACTAGGAATATAACTTTTACATAGAGCGCTTTTTTCGACTTCCACTTTTTTTTTTTTCCGTTTCAGGAGTTTATAATTGGCAATAACCAATAAAGATAACCTCCCTAAACTTTTAGTAAGGTTCAAGCGCCAATAATTGGCTGTAGCCACTGAGACGTAATTTTGCAAACAATTTTAGCGAGGCTCAAGCGCCGACGCAGTTGGCCCTTTTTCTTAACCGTTACCGGCTTCCCGAGATTGCGTTACGTCACGACCTTCACCGATAACGGCTAAATTTAGAACTGAGCAAGGGTATTGTAGGCCTTCCTGTCAAGTGCGCGTTGGCATCGTATCGTCTGTATCGATTCCCACACTGCCGTGGGAACCACGTGCCTACGTGCCGTGTGCATTCTAAAATGGCGACAAACTGAACTCTTTCATGACAGAAGAAATATTTTATTCTGTGGTTTGCCGGCTTTCTCTCCCTACTGGCAATGGCATGGATTTAAAATATTCATTCTTTTTTTTTTTTCTCTCGTTTTTCGAGGCATTTTTTTTTAGCTTTGTTTAGATGATTCTCATAATTTGGATAAGGCACGTATCTGAAACGTTTTCTTCAGCGAAATATTCAAGTTTGTTGGCACGATACGTGTTATGTTTATTACTAAGAATTATAGTTTTCATTTCACTGGGTCTTCCTTATTGGAAGTGTGTGTTCGTACAACACGTTGTATGGATATGGACAGTGCATATCCGTACAACACGTTTACCAAAAGCGCGACTGGTGAAGGTTTGCTGAAACAAAACTTGGTGTTCACGAATTTAAAGTGACTACACATGGAATAGTCAGATGGACCTGAGGGCGTGAGGGTCAAGTCAGTTTGTATCAATGGGCGGTAGTCAGATTGACTAATCAGGCGAAAAGGGGTTGGGGTAGCCATTGGTGATCGACGTACACTCAAGTATATTATTAGCGCAAATCACGCAATCTCAGAACAGAAGTCGGATTGTTTTGCTACTAAGCCGATTCATATTTTTAAAAATTATGCAAATCAACAAGGTCAGTAATATAGTCTTCCGGTGTGTGTTCTACGTCATCGAAATGTGTGCGTTGTACGGATATACACTGTCCATATCCATACAACATGTTGTTCGGATATGCGCTTCCTTCCTTATTAATATTATACGTAAGGCAACAACTAGAGAACCTGTTAATCAGGCCGTAGTATCAGTATGCACGAGCACGAACACCCATTATATCTTATTGAACTTAATAATAATAATAATAATAATGTATAGCATTTATATAGCGCATATCCATTTAAAATGCTCTATGCGCTTTACAGAAACAACATGTCAACCACAGAGCAGAATGGAGCTGCCGGCGAAGCGCTCAACACACTACACTGCTTCTTTCTCTCTCCCTGTCTCGCTCACTCTCTCTCTCTCTATCTCAGAGCAAATTGTAACGCAGCCTGTCAGGCGCAGTTCACAACTCACAACAGTTCACAACTCACAGCAGTTCACAACTCACATCAGTTCACACAACACACAACTCAAATAATATTTGAATATTTATTAATAACAATATATATTTAATAATGAATAATAAATTCTGGCGGGGGTGATATGGATAACTTTTAATCTATTAATTTCAATTTTCAATTTTGCCCGGGCAGCGGCCTTTCGGCCTGCTCTTTACGATTTCCAACTGCCAAGGTATCTTTAACGTGCGCAACGTGCACACGGGCCCTCCGAATTTTTTTGTCCTTATCCGAGAAGACTAGGTACTCGATCCTACCCCCCAATAGGACCAGGGACTTGAAAATATGAGAAAAATCCAATTTCCAACATGCCTGCACTGCCCGGGTTTAGAACCCGGGACCCTTGGCATGAGAGGCGAGCACCTTGCCTCTAGACCACCTTGTCCCCAATTACCCTAACTTCAGTCTTATAGCAATATCCCGTGTCCGGCTGGTTACCTCTGTCACGATTAAGGTTGATGATCTTGTACGCCACGAGTATAGAGGGGGTAAACTTAGTAGGGGAGAAGGGGAGTTTAAAGTTGTTGTCGAGCATGAAGGATTAAATATCACGAGGAAGGTCGGTGGCCTTGTGCGCCACGAGTCTAGGGGGGTGAGCTTAGCAGGGGAAAACACGGTTTTTAACATTGTTGACGAGCGTGGATAGATACACACGACTCGCTTTAAACTAGTCGCGTGTGCAAAAACCTCGGGAGTATAAGTAGAGGAGAAGCTCGACACACGTTGTTCCCAAATTATTCGTTCCTAAAGGAAGACGGAGAGAGAAGTGGTCCGGGCGACAAGTGGAAGGTCGTGCCATGGGGACCAGGGGTGTTATGTATGTGAGGGATCTATGAGGTTCCCCAAGTTATTCATTCCTAAAAGGAAGACGCAGAATTAATCGGTCCGGGCGACAAGTGGAAGGTCGTGCCAGTGGGGACCAGAAGTGTTAGGTGTGTGAGGGATCCATGATGTTCACATGTATTTCCCAATAAGAAGAATTTAATCGGTCCGGGCGACAAGTGGAAGGTCGTGCCATGGGGACCAGAAGTTGAGGAGTTCTGATGATAGGATGGGAACCCATCAGAAGCTCGTGATTTGCGATGGCGGGTGTGAACCGTTGATGTGCTGTGTGTGTTTGCAGAAGAAGAGTCTTTGAGGACGGGCTGATAACCCCTCAAGGAGCTAGTAATCTACGATGGCGGGTGTGAACTGTGTGTTCTTATTTGTGTGAAGCCAGGGACGTCTGTTTCCCCTTTTATCGTCGAAGTTAGAGATCTAGAAAGGATCGTGTGAACTCTGGAGACGTGAAACTGCATCAACGAGGAGGGCAGCTGTTGACAGAGACTATTAAGTATACGTAGTTAAGTTTATAGATTATAGAGGGATTAGATCTAGATGTGAAACGGGGAAAAGAGAATAGCCATGATCCCCAAGAGTAAATTTGAAATATCTCTGTTTTGTGATTATGTATGTGATTATCATGAGTTTAATGATTTGACATAAGTTTTGTCATACATTTATAATTAAATGTCGTTTAATTTAAATCTCACTCCATGTGTCCGTTGATCGCTGGTCTGCTTGCTTGGCTTGTTAGCTGGGTTTAAAAGGTAAATAAGTTAGGTACTCATCACACACGTGGTCGTGACCATCTTCACGCACGTGATCGTGACACCTCTAACAATGAGAGGACACACTGGTCTAGACGCAAGGTGCTCGCCTCTCATGCCGAAGGTACCGGGTTCTATTCCTGGTCGGTGCTGGCTGTTACGATGTTGCTATCCTAAATGTTACGGATTTGAGGGGAATCCGTCTACTTAAGGTTTCGACTGCATTTAAATCGAGAGGTATCTAAACTTTCGTACCATGCCACACACTAAGAACAATCTGAATAAGTTTCATAAACAGACCTGCAGGGCCACAAATTTAATTACATTGATTACCCTAACAATTTTGTCTAGATCTATTATATAGTAAAGACAACATCAGCAGCATCAAATCAAAATTCAATAATACCTCACTAGAATTCTACTCTAGATTCCTATAATATTATTATACTTCTGACTCACTAACAATCTAAGTACTAATTATATATATCTCAGATCTGGTCTGCCTACTATATCAATCAATACACTAATATGGTCTCTGGCGACAATGTCATCTCAGCCATTTGTGCCTAACGCTTATAATAATCGAGCCCGTCAATACAAACTGACGTAGTTAAGTCTAGAGATCTGCTCTAGGATGGGCTGGCAATGCCCAGCCTCATCCAGACAAATCAATCACAATTCACAGATGTGTATGCCATACATTCATACTAGTTGCAAGTCTATATATATCTTTATCTTGCATTCTTGGGTAGCACTCCTAGTATATGCGGCAATCCTGTCCTACTGGATAACTTATGTTCAGCTCCTCGTTCATGGTTGAGTCATCAATAGACAAACACTTACGATTAGTCTTTGGTGGACACCAGGGAACGATGGACAATAGCGGTGGGCATATCTCATTCAGGCATATGGATTCAACTCAAATGTCTATAGTGGACTAGACATGAGTCGTACAACGCTTTTATGATTCTTCAGGCAGAATCGTGCCGACGCCTGCACAGATTGGAGTTTTCTGTATGGAGTGCAGGATAATTGATTTGAGGTCTTTATTTTAGGAGGTTCGCTGCCCTTGGCATTTACACCTCACTTTACTTGTTTTATTATTTCTTGTTCTGGCAGGGGGGGGGGGGGGAGATGATATGGATAAATTTTAATCTATTAATTTCAATTTTGCCCGGGCAGCGGCCTTTCGGCCTGCTCTTTACGATTTCCAACTGCCAAGGTATCTTTAACGTGCGCAACGTGCACACGGGCCCTCCGAATTTTTTCGTCCTTATCCGAGAAGACTAGGTATTCGATCCTACCCCCCAATAGGACCAGGGACTTGAAAATATGAGAAAAATCCAATTTCCAAGAACTACTCGATCCTACCCCCCAATAGGACCAGGGACTTGAAAATATGAGAAAAATCCACTTTCCAACATGCCTGCACTGCCCGGGTTTAGAACCCGGGACCCTTGGCATGAGAGGCGAGCATGGAGTGCAGGATATATGTCTGGGCAGACTTTTATACTGTCTAGCCACCTGCAACTACCGTCCAAATCCCTAGATTTCATTGGTGCGGTCAGCTCCGAGCTGAGCTCGCAGTATAATTTATTCTATTGTATAAGTCGGTTACGGCCTTGCACCAATACAGACAAGGTCAATTTAAAATGTCAAAACAACTACTGAAATCTTTAAACCCTCGTGCTTTCTACATTTTATGCACGAATTTCTGAACGCGACTAAGCGTCTTAAACTATCTATCCTTATTCGCCCCTTCTCTTCCCTTCTAAGTGTTCATCAAAATCACGGGGTCGAGAACGGCTCTGTCACTCCTAGCTATACATTTATTTTATCTCGCCCCACTTTCTTTCCATCTCTAAAACAAAAGTGTTTCAAACAAACTGTTCACGAGAACAGCTCAAGGACAAATTACGCTGGTTAGAATTAACAAGTCGTGAAAATTTACTCACTGAACTCGTGACCTAGCACGGCATTTATGGACTTAATCTGTTCTTGACACTGGCATGTTGGAAATTTGGGGGGAACTTCCTCTCCCTGATCCTGTAGTAGGTAGGATTGAGCACCTAGACTTCTCGGATAAGGACGAAAAACACTGAGGGACCGTGTGCACGTTGCGCATGTTAAAACCTTGGCAATTGGAATTCGAGAACAGCATGCCTAAAAATGGCCGCTGCCCAGGCAAAATTAAGACAAAAACAACTAATTCTCAAGAGAGATCAAACAAGTATATAAAATACAAATACAACAAAAAACAAGAACACTAACAAAAAAAAAAAGACGGAAAGAAAGAAAAAAGGAGAAGTGCAAAGGCCAAGGGCAGAAATGCTCTGTGAACAAAGACCTTTAAACAAAATCTTCCAACGATAATCAATGATATAAGATCTTTTAACGTCACTGTACACTCGGGTGTGTAATACTTACGTTGATTTTATTTCAGAGTCCTCTTTACCTTCACACGACTCGAATGTCTGGCTACAACTTGTGTCTAGAAGAGGCCTGGAACACTTACTTGGGGGGAATTCGTGTGGTGACAGGTGGCATGAACAGACCCCTCCCCCCGCCCTCACGAGGTACGTGTTAGTGACCGACTGGGAGAGGACTGCCAGTACGCTGTGACCGTTGGCGCTCTGTTGCCTTTCACACGGTTGAATGCCTGGCCGGGTTCGCATCCGCAGCAGGACAGACCACAGACTAATAAATCAACCAGACTGGAAACACAAGCTTCGGGCTGTGTCGTTTTTTTACGGAAGTTAATGAGATGCGGCCGTATAACCAACATAGCCGCCGCTCGGGAAATTCCGATTCTAATTCTATCTGCAGTAGAAATTTCTTTTTATTTGTCAAGATTGGTTGTACATGGATTAATAATGCATTAACTCGCCTATTCTTTCATTTTATTGTCTACATCTGCCTTTTTTTTTATTGTTATAATGATGACCTTATGGACTTTTAGCGACCGCTGCGTTGTAGCTATGCTGAAGCGTCAGTTGCAACCGTAAACCTACAATGGCGGAGTTTTCGCTGTTTTGTGACGTCACACAATGGGCCCATCCAGTCTGGGTATTTTATTGGTCTGCGGGACAGACTGAAGAACCCGCTCTGGGGACTTGCTGGACTGAGTGACAGGGGAAAGAACTCTATAATTGAAGCTTACGCTTCCAAAAGACAAAAAACAAAGTTAATCACGTGGGAGTTTTCAGAACTAAGCAGGCCCCATTTCTTTCTTCTCTTTTTTCTTCTGTTGAGAATTCATTGATGAAATTTTAATTGCCCAAACAAAAAATTAATGTTTAAATTTAATACATCATAAATTGGTAAAAAAAATATCAGAAAGTTGCTCCGTTTCTCCTGAAGGATTCTAGAGAGGGACTTTGAAACCAAGCTAGATTGAATGACAGTATGGTCTGTATGAACTACACCCGAGGGTGCTTGGGGCTTAAGTTGTCACCGTTCCCTGAAAATGTAGAGCTGGTTTTTTGACTACTTTTCAAAAGCAAAAGAACTGTTTTATTTCAGCACAGCTGGTCTAGTGGCGATGTCTTTTTGATAGTTTGCCGCTTTTCGATTATTTTCCGGCCTAGGAGTCTAGAACAAAGATCATTCGATACGGTTTTGAATGTAGTTGAACATAAAAATCGATTTTTCCAGTTGTTACAGTCTTCAGGAACAGTGAGAGATTTGCCTGAAACGTACGGCTACGTTTTCCATCCGGCTGAATTATTTGTACTTATGGCCCCAACGCGTTTTGCGCTAGGGGCGCGTACGTTTACGTACCATCCCTAACCCTGTCCTTGTCCGCAACCCTAAATCTTATCGAATCCCTGCCCCTTCCCCCTACCCTCTCAACCATAAAAAAAAAACAACAAAAAACAGGAGAAAAGAACAGAAAGAAAATCGGAAAGAATATAATTAATTAAGGCTGTTGTTAGGAGTGTTTCGGGGGGGGGGGGAGCTCTCTAGCTGTGGAGTCATAAAAGGCTTTAAAATACTTTATGTACTCCTAGCGCAAAGAAACTTAGGGGACGTAGGTACTTGTAACAACATTCTTTCCATCCACTGGCAGAAAGACCAGTCTGCGTCAGTGACGTCTATGGCAGAGTTGAGCTGCTGATCTCGCCGCATCCACTCTCCTATCTCGTGGTCAGCTTCCGCTACAAAACCATACCGTCATTCATACCCTGACCATGCCTGGCTGCAGTCAACACTCCCTGGTGCAAGCACAGAACAGCGATGCCTGTAATGAAGAGAGACTGTGTATGCTATACTATATAATACAGACAACAATTAATGTAGTCTTTGTCGTGAATTTTTATGTCTTCATCACAGAAACACATAAATATTTGAAATTGTCCAGAACCCCATGGAAAAGAGGAGACGTCGAACTTTTTAGTTTCATTTTGCAAGCAAAATATTGATTGCCAGACCTTCTTCTTCATCATTTTATTATTATTAATATTATTATTATTAATTTTTTTTTATTATTACTATTGTAGTGAATTCACGCCCATTTTCATCAAGTATTGTTGTGCACTAGAATAGACTTTACAGCAGATACTCAATCAAATGCTTATGAATTAGATCGTGATTTTAAGATTTAAAGAATAAAGTACGAAGTATGAGATCTAGATAGCACTGTTTCTTTTATAATATTTGTGATTTTGCCATTAGAATTGCCTAAAGTTTGCTTGGCTCGATGGGATCCAAAAGAGCAATTTTATATTGCAATATAAAAAGATATGGTATGATTTCACTTAGATGGAGAAATCTTTGTCCAGGCATAGCGAGATATAGATGTCAATCTTTAATGAAGATATAAGAATAAAATTATGACTGGAAGAATGTTATGAATTAGAAAAAAGTGGGCGGCTTTCTACATGAGACATCAAATATTTAACATTTTCTACCAGTTTACAAACCTGAAATGATGAGTATTCGAACTCTTCACGATTTTTATACGTCATGTACATCATGTACTAGTATAAAGAGGTAACTTGATGTGTTTGGTAAACCATAGTTATTGTGGACATTTGGTGAGTTCTGACTATAACTTAGCATATTATGTCATACAATGTCTATAGTTTCTATGACCTGTATAAGAATTTAAAGTTTTTCTAATGCATTGGGTGGACGTGGATGGATCTGCCACTGCTGTGAAAAAATAATGTCTCAATTCTGAGGTTTATCAGAGAAAGTCTTGGCTTTACAAGATATATTCACCAGTCGCGGATGTCTCTGGCAACAAACAAACGAAGGTATTATCGATTCTAATGTCCCACTTTATTTTATGATCATTATGGAGATGACCAATACTGTCGACTACGCTGTTTTCAGACAGGGAGTCCCAATAATTTTGTTTCACTGAAAGTTAAGGCAAAGTTTTATCGTACTACATAGGGTGTTTTATGAAAGTAAGAGCGCCGAGAGCAGAAATTACTTGTTTGATGGTTATTTTCTTCCTCTTACGAACTCCTGTATTAGACTCGCGCTTCCAAGAGTTGTCACTCATCAAGTCTTTTACTCTACATCAGCGAACAGTGTTAAGTTTCATCCAGCGTTGCTACTCTTTCTCAATTTATCTGAATTCTGATTGCCAGAAAAACTTGTAATTTGTCGTGGGATTAACAATTGCTGAACTACAATGTACATGGATGTCAAGGCGAACGGCATTCAGTGAACATTGTCTGCCTTTGGGAAACCCAGACTACGGGATTACTATGGAAAGGTAGATTTCTGTTGACCGATAGGAGATTGTTGCTACACAAGTGTTGTTGATTGAGCCTTAGGGTAACCCGTTGGTTGAAATAAGTGCCACCAAATTCAGTAAAGTGTAGAAATTGTTGTGCAGGTCCTGCTTTTGTACCCACACCCAGTACCCAAAGACTGTTGCAAAGAGTAATGAATTTGTATTCTCATGCTGAAAACGACCCTAAAACAAGAGAGACAGATTAATGAAAAGAAAAGGACAGAGAAGGACGTGTTCTTTACTAAACTTAGTTGCAATCACATCCTCAAGTAATTGAAGTCATTTCACGGAACTGACCGAAGACAAAAGAATGTTCAATCAGATTATGCCGAGCAATCACAAAATTCTTTTCTATCTAGGCTTTCATTCACGTTGCCACCCTCAGTGCGTTTTGCTGCTTGTGGGTCCTCCTGGGCCCATCAAATCATAAATTCGAAATGGGGGTGTGTATGTCGAGGTTTTACGTCACTGGTCAGCTCCATGTGAGACAAGTTTGGATCTCCGTCGGACCGCGGACATGTGAGGTGAGTGGATACCTCAAAACCATCACAATAAACTGGCTAGATTGAACCACGTCTTTAGTGGAACTCGAACCTGGAACTTACCGCATCTGAATCAAAGACTAACCAATGGGGCATTGCAAAGTCCTTGGCAGATATGATGTGATATTATGAACGACAATTTAGTGTCTTTGGATGATAAACAGACACGTCTAACCACTGCTTTTGAAATATGGACAGGGCAGTGTATGTTTATTTATGTGAATTTTCGATAAAAAAAATATATATATATATTTATGTAAATTATGTTGTTGGGTTTTGTGTGCGAATGTGTGATTGTGTGAGTGAACTAGAGGTAGAAAAAAAATGTCAGTTAGCTCTTGCAATTTTACTTTCCTCAGATGTGGGTGTCTGTGTGTGTGTGTGTGTGTGTTGGTGAGTGTGTGTGTGTGTGTGTGTATGTGTGTATAACTGTGTTCAGACTGACTTATCTCAGTTTAATTTGGTTCTAGTGATTTCCTGGTTAATGTAAATGTACCTTCCTACTGTTTTTGCTTTTAATCGTACGACTCCAAGTCTGCCCGCCGTGCAAGGCACAACTTTGTCCGTATGGCACCGAGGCGCCATACAATCCAAACTCACACACTTTTAATTTTCAAATATTTACTTCCAATAATTATGTGTGGCACACCTAATTGGTGTCTTTTACACCTGTAATATTCATGTGCACGTTACATTTCGTAATTACTTTTCTGAAAATTGAAACAATAAATGTTAACTAGCCTAATCCTAACCATAATCCCAGCCAATTATGCTAAAAATCAGTTTATCAAAGGCTGTGTTCCTTTAAGCTAGCCTTTCAATAAACACTCGTTGCTGCGAACTTCCTTCAAAAGAAAATAGTCGTAATAGTACGAAAAAGTTGAATTATTTCCTCAAATCTATTCCTTGTTCAATCCAAATGGGCTACTTTTGACAAAGAGAACAATACGAGATGGGTGTCTTTGAGAGGATCTTTTGAAGTTAAAACCTGACAAAATAATTTGCTATATATAATGCATCTCAAAATCGTCAATTGGGCTAAGGTCAAGTAAACATTATGTATCGGAACGGCGTTGAAACAAATGATAAGTTATCTGATATCTTTAAAAAGCATACTACGTGGACCACTGAGCTTAGTCACTAAAGTACAGGGAATAAAGTTCCTCATTTCAAACCTCTTTGTGGGCGTCAAACCTCTCATAGGTCTCAGGTCGTCCTTCCCTGCATGGTTCTGCTGTCCTTTGCTCAGTTCGAGAAATGAATGGGGTTTTATTTTTTATGCGTGGATCTCTGACAATTAAAATTCCTATTGTTGTTGTTGGAAACACACGCTTTGAAAACTGCCATGCGTGATTGTATTTAGTGCCTCATCGTTAGACGGACAATTTTTTTCATAGTCCTTATTTAAGAAGATAGAATTATTCACCTGTTAAACTTCACTTTGCTAAACCTAGGGGCACACACCACAAAACATCAACTGAGTTGAAACGGATGAAGATGATGATGATCTGTTTTAAATGATGACCTTAATTACCACGATGATAATGATGATGACAACGATGCTGTTGACTGTGAAGGATGGAAAAAGCACTGATGACGTCTGGTTTCTTTCAAGATGCTTCTGCCCCCATCGCATGGCGCCTAGACGAGATGCACAGACGATTCTGGACGAATCTGTGCACAACGCCTACGCAACATTCATGAGAGCGTTTCATCAAACTGTGGAGTCACTACAGATAGCAGTCATTCTGATAACTTCTGACATCATCCAAAAGTGTAGCGGGTCATCAGAACTGACAATAAATATTTGGCAACAATCTTTCTCCTGGAATGGCAACAATCAGGCATTGGCGCTAATCTAATCTGTTTCAGGGAAATGATCGAACATTTCAGAGGCAACATCTTAAAAGAATTACAGAATAATGTCTGCTGACACTACACATGCACATTGCAATCACAAAATAGAACAGGGAGACGTATTATATGGGGTCACTCTAGAGGGCGCTGCCGCGAATGTTGTGAGGCGACCAAAGTACAGGATGGTGTCTGTCATCCAGTCTTTGTTTTCATTGTCATTGAGAGTGATGTTCTTGTGTTTAGTTTGCTGTTGTTGCCGTTGTTGTCGTGTTGATATTGCTTTGTGGGTGTGTGTATTTGAATTAAAATGTTGTCATCTTCGTGCATTTTTTTTTCAAGTTCAAATCATGTTCACAGAGTGGGGACTGGGGAAAGGTTAGACCTAAACCCCTTAATCATCAGGGGAAAGGGGAAGATATGTCCAATAATAATGATGACGTGCTGGTTTTCCCCACTGAGCAACCTTATCTTGCCATTGTTGTATAGCTAACTTTGTCCACTCCGGACCAAATACGCAAATAATTGGCTATTTCAGTGCGGGTCTTACCTAACCACAGGGCTAAATCCTTGAATCCTTGACCACTTCATCTGTGTCACCGGGTGATGGCAACTTTCAAGTGTCAAAGGGACCCAAGGCTTCCTGTCGTGTCGTCAAGGTCGGTGTTGTATAGGGGCTTTTTTCGACGGGGGCGGGGGCATCATGATGATGTCAAGGATGGCGGAAGGGGGTGGGACTCCAAAACCATGTCTTAATTAGTACAGTATTAGACAAACATTATTTTCACGTGATCAGCGACATTCTCTGTAACGCATTCTGGACATGAAACCACGTGGATTCTTGTAACATGATGAATAATAATTTCTACTGTATAGGATGGTCATTCGTAGTTCCATTGTTGAAAACATAATTGTTTAATCCTAAGCTGAGGTGATTTCCATATTTAGTTTTACACTCGGGTTCTAACAGATCCCAGACCCGCATTCTTTTCATCATAACACCGCCCAACCGAATGTAAAATTGGGTTAATAAACTTTGGTACAATCATGAACATCACGAAGAAGACGAACACTTGCACGTGTTTCGATTTTCTTGACGTCGCTATTGAATTTTTTCACAGACGAAGCCGTATTTTTTATAGCAATTTACTGTCTGTGACTCCTTGCCAGAGGCTGTTTCTGCAGAGTTGGGATAAACACGATCTCGAACGTCTGTGGATTTAAGTTACCATGATCCTATTTCACAATACATGTAGGTATCTGGATTGGAATGTTTACAATATACACGAGGCGCTATCAGAGATGTCGATAATGTGTGGATTTAAGAGCAGCTCTTTTCATCTGTCTGGGTTAATACACGGTTTAATGGTAACACTTGACAATAGGCGGAATGTCCGATAACTGGAGTCGGATTAGGCAAGGAGTAGATGCCAATAATGGCTAATTCCCTGTCATATACTATATAACAAAGCTGTAAATGATCACTAATTATGTTCATGTTTGCTGTAGCTGTACTTTATCCAATAATTTAACCCTCTATGCCTCATGTATCACCAGTGATACACAGAAATTCATCTCTCCGCTGCAGTCCCCATAATAACTCAGAGTGAGGCAAGTTATGTCTTAATAATTTCTACAATATACACCAAATCAACACAATGATCATGAATACCCTTTAATTATGCCCCTAAGAACAAATTCGCACAAAATCAGAGTTTTCCCACAAGCAGAAATGGTTAATTGAATGCCAGGGAATGACAAGAAAAGCCACGACAAACATCTTGGGGAGCATACAGTATCAAGGGAGAAAATGTGCATTTTCTTCTCCATAATTTATAGACAAAAAAGTTACTCTTGGAAACTGACTTCTTGTGCTTCGGTGTCTGACGTGACGGTGGAAGAAATCATGAGCTGGAAAAGACTTATCCCTATTTCTTCAACGTTTACCCAAATCGTCCAGTTTCTTCGCGGGCGACTGGTGGGCCCTTCTGGTCGTGTCTCCTTCTGTCCTATCACTGTGCTATATTATTATGTCTGTCGTCTTGCTTCTACCCAGCATAAAATGGCCGTTAAGTTGTCGGTGAAACTCGAACTCAACTCAGTTCTTCGCAAAGTGTTGAGTTCATTGACAATATCATTAACTGACATTTGGTGTGCATCAGAAACACTTACATTCATCTCTACGCTTCCCGTTGACGTAAAATACAAAATACATGTAACTTTACATCTCTTGGTTGGTTGTTTTGTCTGTCGTTCGGTCAGTCGATCGATTGATTGCTTGTTTTGTCGATGCTTCGGTCGATCGGTTGGTGGCTTGGTCGCTTGATTAGTGGGCTGGTTCTTAAATAATATAAAAGAAAACACAGAAAATCTATGGGGTCTTTCCTTTGCCTATGTGTTTTATTGTGTATCGTTTCTGTATTATGTCTCACGTAAGGCTTCGCTACATTCAACGTTTTCTTTTAGCCGTGTTTTGACCATTCTTAAACTCTATGAGTCATGATTATGGCGGCAGGATCAGTCCTACTGTTGTATACATTCATTAATGAAAAACTTCTTAATAGAGAAGAGCCCACAAGTAAATGAAATAGGTATTCAGATTGTTTTTTTTTTAGGTTTTGGATATTAGATATTTTTTTAGTGCCGAGATTTTTTACGGCTTGGCAAGAAGTATGCAGCAGAGCAATCTATATATTTATTGTATCCAGTCTGTGCTGGGCCAACTCTTCGTATATAAATATATGATAACCCAGTTACGCAGATCGACGGTGTTCTTGGCTCTAAACTGACATGTCCGGACGGCATGTAACTAAGAGCTGCGCTAAAATAAACTGTGGGAACCTGAAGATGAATCAACTAGATGAAATAATCGGACACCCAAGGACTGAAGTGCGTGGAGGTGGATGAGGAAGGGGTGCGGTGGACATCAGGCAAGAAACTGAACAAAAAATATGAATAAATGAAAAGTGAGCGAGAAGAAGGGACTGTACAATTCGAGATTTTACAACTTACCTGTCAGTTGCCACCATTCACAATTATCTGGATATGTCGGACCTCTCCCCGAGTTGCACATCGCCGGAATGGGATCTGGGTCCATCGAGGTCCTCCTTATTTGGTGAAACAATAGTACGGCCGTTTCCATTGTCAGCGGTGTCAGATCGGAAATTCTTCAGTATTCTGTGCGGTTTTTTTTTTATCACTCCACGGAACTGCCCCGATGTAGTTTTAATTGTCACCGTTTAAGACCCACGGTTTAATGGTTATGACCCTGTGTCACGCAAATCTTGAAGAGTTCATTTGTCATAAATGTACTTTTGCCACAGCAAGCTGAGATTGATTCCGGGAACATAGCCACATTGTGTCCGATACCTTGCCTCGTCACAGAAAGAAATGAACAGGACAATTAGTGAGTTTGTAGTAATAGTTTATGTTTCTATCAGTCCGTCTGGTCACTTGGCTCCCTGAACAAGCTTTATCTGATTGTCCATGCCCAGGGAGAGAGTCTTATACCCCAGGGACTGACCACTAAGCCGTCGGTGTGGGGGTCCGCCCACTTTTCCTAAACCAGTATATTTACTGGAATAGAATTGAAAGAGCAAGTGATGTAAGTTATTTATTTCCATATAGAGATTTAGATCTGACACCTAACTACTCCTTCATGTCACCGGGTCTAGCCCACTGGTGAATAGGAACGGGGTGCTCCATTTTCAATACAGGTGAATTGTAGAAACTTTTAGCTGACTAACAGATTTCAAGTCAGGCTACAAATAGGACCATGTGTCACCTGATTACCCTGCGATTTGGTTCCATCTGGAAAGCTTTAAGACCACGGTTAATACACTGACATGACTCGACGAGCGGAGACGGTATGATTACACCACAAAAGAACAAGAACTCCCAAATATCCCCCTCTCCCCTCCTCAAGTAAAAAAATGCATGGTAGCGACAGAAAGAAAAATAAATCCCATGATCCTTGTCAGAGGCGTTACCTCTTCTTGGGTGAGGAATAGGCACTATTATAATTTCTCTTGAGGTGACGTTAACCTCCACAATTTGACATCAATAAGGAGATATTTCAGACATCGATAGTTCCTTTCCTATCAGATGAATAGTCTTTAAATATCTTTTTTGATGCTGAATAAATGAGGCATCCGGTATGTATTGGCGAAGTTAAATTCTTGTAACTCCTGTGTACTACTTGTGATAGTAGTCGTAGTAGCAGTAGTAGTAGTAGTAAATTGTTGTTGTTTGTAGTGCTGGCAGGATAAATGTTTGGTTTTAATGCTCATTTCAGTTTCAGAAACACTGATATCATACATTATGCTACCCTCCATAGACTTCCCTGCGTAGCCGCCTCTGACAATGACCACGCTCCAATGACTCCACTGCAGTCCGTCCATTGCTTGCAAATCTGAGCGGCCTCTTGTGAGCGATCGGATTAAAGCAAGCAGATTAACCCTGGACTAATGGCAATAATTCTCATACTTCACGTCTTTCTCATACAATAGCAGAGCTGTGGCTCTTTGCTAAGTCAGGCTGCCTCCAGAACTCTCTGAGGGCGATCTCAGGAAGTCCACATTTCCCCAGGTGTAACATGGTGTACCGTGTGGGAATACCTGAGAAAAACATTTTCTCCAATACTCCCACCCACATTTATTTCATGAAATTATTGATATCTTGTACATCTGTTTGTGACTTTGTTTTGTGTACGCTAAATTATTTTCTCTAAAGCTTTGTTGTTTTAGAATTTTCCAGACAAAGAGAAATGGAAGAACAAGACTAAGAAAAAGAGAGAGAGAGAGAGAGAGAGAGAGAGAGAGAGAGAGAGAGAGAGAGAGAGAGAGAGAGAGAGAGAGAGAGAAAGAGAGAGAGAGAGAAAGGCAGAAAGATAAAGAGAAAAACACAGAGAGAGAGAGAGAGAGAGAGAGAAAGAGAGAGAGAGAGAGAGAGAGAGAGAGAGAGAGAGAGAGAGAAAGAGAGAGAGAGAGAAAGGCAGAAAGATAAAGAGAAAAACACAGAGAGAGGGACAGAGAGAGATAGAAAGACAGAAAGATAGAGTCAGACAGAACCGACAGACAGACAAACAGAGACAAAGACAGAAAGAGAGAGAGACAGTCAGAGAGAGACAGACAGACGGACAGAAAGATGGAGGGGGGGGGAGAAAGAGAGAGGGAGAGTAGCTGGAAAGAATTAAGAAAGACTGAAAAGATGACAGAACAAGAGAAGGGATAACGAAAGTGTCTCGGCGTTGATGACTCTTGTGGGAACTCGCAATACACTGAGTTATATATACCACACAATGTATCTCTGTCTAGCTCATGAGCTTAGATATTTTTGCATGCCTGTCCAATCACTTGTACCTGTGCCCTTCCCACTGCTCATTGTCCACATTGCTTGGTGTGTGTGTGTATGTGTGTGTGTGTGCGCGTGTATGTATGTATGTATGTATGTATGTGTGTGTGCGTGCGTGCGTGCGTGTGTGTGTGTGTGTGGAAGGGTGGGGTAGATTTATAATTTAATTAATTCAACCCCAAAATTTCCGTCCCATCCGTTCAGTATTGAGTTTGTTAAAACGCAGACAATGCTGAAATTGAAGGGAAACCACTCTAGCTAAGTATGGGATACGGCTTTAAGAGGATTGATTATTATTTTATGGGTGAATTTTTCCCTCATAATATGTTCTGCTTGTTGTTTGTTTTTCATTTTTCGATTGTTTTAGCTTTATGATGTTTGTATTTCACATGTATTTTATTGGAAATATATTTTATCAAAATACTACTCGACTGCTCCCTAACAATCACTTCGTATTATTTCATTTAGTGAAACCCATAAATATTGAAACAAGCTACTCCCACCCAAACCCCGTCTGGTGGTTCAGAATCATATCGACATTATGCAGTGTGTTCTACAAGGACGGTGTATATCAAAACACACGGCCTGATGGCCAAGGCTTCAGCATGCCATTCCTGAAGTTTGTGAAAAGAATTTTGTCAAAGTTCCCCGCCCCCATCCCCGAGGAACTTACAGATGCTAGAGACAGCCTAGACAGTGAAGGAGAAAGTCTACATTCCACCCTAAGATACGTCCTGAATTTTGTCAAGTCTAATATTCAGCCATGTTTTTCAAGGGGAAATCCCCTACATACTCAGGCTGACACGGACGAGTCCATTGTCCCGAAGGACGAACTAACGAGGCTATGGCAGTGCAACCAGAAAAAGGCCATTGAGATTATCAACAACAAGGGCAGAATGCCTGCATCATCGAGATGTTCAATTAACATCGATGACGTTGAACAACACTTTAAAAGACGCTGCCAACGTGCCATTGAGGGACCTCTCACCGCTCCGTGGGAGGAAGATATCACCACCCCTGCACCAGAATGGTTACCATCCACTGACCCATTTACCGATGATGAAGTTCGAACAGCTATAAAAAACTTACCTGCGAACAAGTCACCTGGAGCAGACGGGGTCACATACGACACAGTGAAGCAAAGCGTAAACAAACTCACTGCTGTGTTCAGGGCTATATTAACATGCCCACCGTCGCGCCCCGCCTGACTGGAAACACGGGGTTTTTACACTCGTGCCCAAGAAGAACGGTAATCGAAACAACATTGAGGACTGGCGACCTATTTCATTGTTACTCACATCATATAAGTTGTTTATGAAACTCATTCAGATGAGGCATATGGAATGGATCGTTAACACCCAACGTCTCTCACCCAGTCAAAAAGGCTCTATACCCAGAAATGGCCTACAAGAACATGTTTTTTGTCTGAAAACATCAATTGGCGACTTTCTTCACTCCAGCACCAAACTGTTTGTAGGCTTTGTTGACATTAAGGACGCTTTTGGCAGTATAGACCATGAATTTATGATCAATGAATTACGTGAAGCGGGGTACCCCAGTCTATTTATAGACATCACTAGTGATATATATCGGGACTCCACCTTTCAGGTAAAAACAGGAAAGACAATAACAAGACCTATCGAGCGGAAGAAGGGCATTATACAAGGATGTCCGTGGCCAGTCCTTATATTCGAACAGGAATAGACAAATGGCTTCGGTGGATTGAAAAGCCATTCGGCACAGGACACACACCAGCCCCTGTGCAAGGATAAGTAGATGATGTCGACTTTGTTGCAACATCAGAAGGTGAACTGCAGCAGATGGCGGAGAAAACCCAGAAGTTTAGTGAAGCCAGTGGCATGGAAATAAAACATCGGAAATGTGCTGTCCTACATGGCCAACGGAGTGGTAATAACTGGTATAGGAACTACAGTGAACATCAGGCCGTAATCAAAATACAAGACAAAGAAATGCCTCTGTACGGACGTGACCAGCCGTACACGTATCTGGGTTATGAAGTGAATTTGAGTAACTCCAGCAACAATACACAGCTGAAAACAAATATGGACTGGTTTAAAGAAACCATGAAAAACATAAGTACTTCTCTGCTGCCAACATCGGCCAAACTGGAAGCGGTTAAGGTCATATGCATGTCTAGGTTCAACTTTTATCACTCAAACCTTCTTCTAACAGAGCAATATCTCAAGGAAATTGAATCTGAAATAGTCCTTCATGCACGTCAATGGCTGCAGCTCAATACATCTTCTACTAGAGCGTTCTTCTTCACACCAAAGTCATCTGGTGGTCTGGGGTTGTTGAACCCACACATACTGTATTACTCGAAACACGTGTCGTTTTACATGTCCACCCTTAATAATGATGATGTCTGTGTTCAAACAACAGCAAGGCAGTCACTATCATTACATCTTGGTAAAAGAAAGGCAACCACTACTGTCGACGACGACCAGTCAGCCTTTGCTGGATACGCTCTTGATTCCAATGGAAACATCAGAAAAAAATCGAAAGTTAACTGGCCAAAGTCTCAATGGATACATCTACACGAAATGAGCAAAAGAGAAAACTTACATCTTCGGAAGCGAGGCGACAAATATGTCTTCGAAATACAAATCGACGAAGACATAACACACAGCTTCGAATGTCCCAAAATTTTCTATTCGGTATACAAACAGCAGAAACTAAAGGAACTTGAAGAAGATTTAAAAAACAAACAGTCTCAAGGCCGTATATTAAGGGAGGCAGGAAATATTGACCACCGAGCTTCAGCGGCGTACATCACTAACATCAACCTGCGTGATGACATTCGATCCTTCACCGCAAGAGGACGTCTGCAGCTTCTTCAGTGTGAGAGCCTGATGCACCTTTACTACCCAACGATTCACACCAAGAGGTGCAAAATCTGCAACCACCCAACAGAAACTGTCTCTCATATACTCAACGGATGTACCAAGTTCCGAAAAATTTATCAAGACAGACACCACAGACTAGTCAACATCATTTGTGAGAAAGTAAAATCTAAAAATAAGGAATGTAGAATATTAAAGGACACCAATCTTGTACCAGCAATGTTTGAAATTAGCGAAATCAACTTTCTAAGTAGAAATACAAGGCCTGACATTACCATTATTGATAAAGAAAACAGGAAGGTCACTATTATTGAGGTTGCAATGACTTTCGACGCGCACATAATAAAATGCTATGAAGGAAAATTCAATAAGTATTATCCGCTGTCCCTAGAAATGAACAACCTTAACTTTCATACTTATATACTTATTTTGATCGTTGGAAGCCTGGGGAATGTCCATCAAAGATTTAAAAGTGGTTTAATGAAGGTGAATGTTAACAAATATGAGGCAATGTTTCTTGCTAAGTCTTGTAGTCTAAGTGCCATAATTGGATCTTATAAAATCTGGCGATCAAGGTGTAAAGTATACAACATGCAGCAGCTAGAATAATGTCCTAGGGCAGCTGTTCTGTACATGGCACAATTTCCTTGCAGACATAGTGTATAACATATTATGTCAGTACAATATGAATTGTATTCTTTGGAAATAAAGATTATTGATATGTATGTATGTATGTATGTGTGTATGTATGTATGTGAGAGCAAGAAAGTACCACAGAGGTAGTTTAGCATAAAGTGAAATAATATTGTATTAACTCTAATATTTTACCAGAGAAGAAGATTTGGAGAGCAAGATTGAAAGGGACCATAGCATGTATTTCCGCTTCTGTACAATGTGAAGTATTGTTTTTCCAATAAGATATTGTACGGGTACATTTGACATGTATTTCATGGAAATAAACAAATTTGATATGTATGTGTGTATGCGTGCGTGCGTGTGTGTGTTTGTGTGTGTGGAAGGGTGGGGTAGATTTATAATTTAATTAATTCAACCCCAAAATTTCCGTCCCATCCGTTCAGTATTGAGTTTGTTAAAACGCAGACAATACTGAAATTGAAGGGAAACCACTCTAGCTAAATATGGGATACGGCTTTAAGAGGATTGATTATTATTTTATGGGTGAATTTTTCCCTCATAATATGTTCTGCTTGTTGTTTGTTTTTCATTTTTCGATTGTTTTAGCTTTATGATGTTTGTATTTCACATGTATTTTATTGGAAATATATTTTATCAAAATACTACTCGACTGCTCCCTAATAATCACTTCGTATTATTTCATTTAGTGTTATGGACAGTAGTAAGTGAACAGCAGCCTTTCTTGGTTTCAGAAAACCTGGCTACTACAGCATTCCCTCCATATTTTCCGTTTGTCCTCTTGAAAAATAAAAGCAAAACTAACAATTGGCAGACGCGTGTTCGTGCATGCAATGGACACTTACACGTACACATTAACTGAAAAAGCAAATGGGTGATTGCCAAGTTGTGTGGTGAAATACTATTGAATGCAAGTACGCATGTCCTCCAAGTTTTTTTACCCAACGGATGCGTATCTTAAAGAATTTTGAGACTTCAGAGCTACAGAGCTCTTCCCAAAATACTCCTAACCACAGCCTTAATTAATTATTCTTTCAGATTTTCTTTTTGTTTTCCTCCAGTTTTTTGGTTGAAAGGGTAATTATGGGGCATGGCAGGGTTAGCGATTCAATAAGATTTTTGGTTGAGGATAAGGTACCTTATGTAAGCGTCCCTAGAGCAAAGCTTGGGGACGGTGAGTACGGTACCTATAACAACAGCCCCAATACTATTAATATTAAGGTCAAATTAACATAGTGTCGTATCATTTCTGACACCACGAACAACTGTATCATTCATAAAATCCTCTAAATCTTACTAGCTGGTCCCCTGACTCGGGGAATATACAGATGTGGTTTTTAAAGTTGAGCTGTAAATGTGTAAACTGAGGAGCAGAACCAAATTTCCTGTCATACTTTTTAATTTTACTCGAAGAAAATGTGTCTTTTTTTTCTGGCTCAAAATGTCAGTACATTTTCTTCTGTACAACTCAGTTGTGGCTCAAAATCAACTCCAAGACCTTTAAAATATGCCCACACACACATTAATTTTTTTACGTCTTTATTTGGATAATACGATATTTTGTAGAATTTAAGGCTCATCGGTTAAAAAGCTTTTCATGATTACTTTGGAGGCCTTAGGCTACGTCCTTTATGATTACAACAAAATGTGAGACAAATTGGCAGTCACGAAGTGGTCTTGTCTACAGTATCGGCTCCACTCCGTTATTTGACAGAAAAGGACATAATTATGAACAAGTAAAACAATCTTTATCTCTGTATACTTGTCCACCGCATCCGTTCCGCTCCGCTCCTCACCGCAAAAGAGATAAAGAGAGTTTTTCATGCGTCATTTTCTGTAAAAAAAAAAAAAAAAAGCGGAGCGGATACTGTGGTGGACAAGAGCACTAAGACTACCTGGTCGATCACATATTACTGTAAATTTTAATGCATGATTAGCATTCCGGAAGTGACATTTTATCCTGTCATCTAGGAAAAGCCAGAATTCTTATATTCTTAATGTATTCTAAGAGTTACGTCTTTTACATAGCGATGTTCAGGTTAGTCACTGGTGGCAATAAAAGACTGGAACAGGTTAGTGGTTGTTTAATCAGCCCATAAAGTTTTATAGTTAAACTGCGTGTTTACACTCATCTGTCATTGAGGTTTTCAGTGATGTCACTTATTGAATGGGAAACCTTGGTGAGATCAGCAGATTTGACCCTGTGGATAAATTCTAGGCCAATGTAGCAGTTTTCTTTGTTCTAGGTTAATTTCCCACTCCTCCAAAATAGAACCCAAAATCGTCTTGTATCACCCTGTACTTAGTTCAACTGTTGTAGGTAGAATACTAAGACAAATAACAATTTGCCATGTTTGCTGTCTCTTCAGTTTCCGAACAGTTTTTGTTGGACAAACACTACGAAATCTAACAATGGAAAGTAAATGAGCTGTACAAAGTCCGTTCCATATCTGATAAATGTGTCTTTTGTCAGTTTTACCATTGTTTTCATCAAGAGGGTTTACTTTTGATTTTTCTAAGAATGCTTTACAAAAGTGAATGTCCCAAAGTATTATAAATAACCAAGTCCAGACATTAGCATTGGGTTTCTAAGGCATAGGTAATAAAATTGTTCCCAAGAGTTAGACATTTTTGTCGTCTTTTCCTAAAGCAAGGTCATTCGTGGTTGGAACTAAATTCATGATATTTTTTTGCTTCAAGGGGGTCTATGGAGTTATGCCCCCTCCTATGAGGATCAGAAAGTTACACCGGGGTTTAAGAAGGAAACTTTTCACAGTCAACTGGGATTTCTGATGGCTGGGACTTTAAGAGGATAGAAAGCTTTAGGCTGCTGCTCAGTAATCGTATAAATGGTAACGTCTTAAGTGAAATGTACGACCTGGCTTCTGGCTTTGTCACATTTTACCTACTGTATTCCCAGCCACAGGCTTGAATAGCACTGAAAGGTGTCCACTTCTTTCTATTCTTTCGTGTCTGGTCAATGTTATGTTGTAATGAAGAACTTTATTTGACCAGTTCAATGAATTACAAGTCAGGACAAGATTTGCTGTGGTCAGTGAAAAAGGTGGGAATTTACAGGGGTCAACCTGAATGTTCTAGAATTCTTTTGCAACAAGACAACAATATAATTATGTTGATATGCTGGTGGGTGCTGTATATTTATTTAGAACATTTAATAGCTGGAATTGCAAACATTTGAAAATTAAAGGCCAACGAGTGTAAAAATTCTCTCAGACATTGTCGGGGGGAAAAAGAGAAAATATTCCGGGGCGTTAATCTCTCATTGCAAACTACACACTACACATTAAGTCAGTATATAGAAGAGTTATCGTCGTCGTGCCATTTTCAACATACCGGGGGGGGGGGAGGGGGGCGAGGTTGGTGAGTGCTTCTGCAGTGTCTCCTTCTTGTCTTTTCATCTGTTCTATTCTGCCTGTCGTCGTGCTTGTTCCTACCACAGTCTGGCCGTTATCGTGCCGGAGTGCTTTCTACACACTCAGATTCAATTTCAACATACAACTGACCAAGACAGTTGACTTGAATTTGTCCTTGAGTAGAATGTTGTAGTTTGTCTATCCATGCTGGGCGCAGGACGGGTGCAAAGTGTCTTTACAACGTGGCAAAAAGGGTGAGGTGGTTAAAAAAGCAACAACAACAACAAAACACCTTTAGTCCAGCCGCAGCTGTGGTGACATGAAGATCGCAGATGTCGCTCCTGTCCGCACCATTGTCTGTACTGAGATCTCCTCTCCCACTTGAGCAGAAATATACCCGCAGATATCCCCCGCTGTGGAGCAGCATCAGCTACATTATTAATGATTATTGTTTTTGTCTTTGCCAGATGTTTGTTTGTTAATGTGTGTGCATTGCTGAAGAGATTGATGTAATCAATGATTTGGGTTTGATTTTCCTGACTTCTAACACTTTTTCAAGCCCCATAATTATTCTGTTTGGTTGACTGTTTTTCACATCAAGGATCACAACTGCATACAATAGACGGTGGAACTACATGACATACATACTACATAGCTGTGATCATAATGTTCTTCCTTTACTCAGTATTAGTTTATAATGTAGAGGCAGCGTAATTCTCCACAAGGACACCCTGTCCACCTTGTCTTCCATGAATTTGTTGGGAGGAAGTTTGCCTTTTTGTTTGTTTTTTTACGACCCTTATAACCTCACACGGTCAGTTAAGCAGTGAAGCTATTGATATTTACTCTTTCTTTTGAAAGTAAACAACTTACTGGGGTAGATACGATAGATTCAGAAAGAAAAATATCTGCACCAATCGTTTTGACAAGCGGGAGTGACTTAAATCATCCTTGTGGTCGTCAGCGTATAACTTTACAAAGGATAACGCGATCTTAGTCCTTGTTTGTTCCAGCTCCACTTTTTGCACCACTGAGAAATTCGACGTTAAACTTTTGAGGCTTCAGTATTATGATAAGGAGTTAGAATAAATCGGAACTGTGAAACAGCTTGATAAGTGCCATAATGCATTTTAAACAAGTGTCAAAGTGTGTATCTGTTAATCTCTTCTGCGTACTAAAAGAGCTCCAGTTGTCTTTTTTTTTTCAGGAAATGGAGATAGAACAAACAAGAACTAAAGTTGCAATAAATAGAAGTAGATTTACCAAGAGCGTAATTCTTAGGCTGGCAATTAGAAAATAAGCTGATCTGCAGAACTGGAATCCAGACATTTACATCTGTAACTCTCAGCAAGTCCCGAAAGCAAGCTTTTAGACTGTTCCATTACTTCTAATATTATAGTTCTCATCGACTGCTACAGAAACTACATTACATGTACAATGTATTACTGTTCAGTGCTTCAACGTATCAATGTCATGGTGCCACAATGTATTTTTGTTATTATATGTAGTGATTAGTTAACAATGTGGCTTATCTCGACCTGAGTTCTTGTTTGTTCCAACTCCACTTTTTGCACAGCTGAGAAATTCGATGTTAAACAAATGCACACTTCAAAACTTGTTTGAAGTGCACTGTGCCACTTATCAAGCTGTTTCACACTTCCAATTTATTCTAACACCTTATCACAAGAGACTGTTGAAAGGGACCATAGTGTAATGACAAAGCCACATACTAAAAGACCTCCAGTTTTTTAGACAGTGGAGAAAGAACAGACAAACCTAATGTCGACTTGTACAAAAATCATTCGAGCATCCAACACACGCGAGTTTTTTTTTTTTTTTTCGTGAACAGACTAAAAGATATCGAACGTGTAAACCCGAGCCGCACCGGCGATTTTGATTGGCGGATTAGTTGGAAGGGGTGACGTCACGGCCGTAAACCAGAGCACTCACTAGCCAATTTTTACAGGTCGACCAGTTGGAAGATGACGTCACGACAATTGGTTTCCACTGAGATTTCCTGCACCAGCCAACTGGTTGGATCTCTGTGAAACACAATGACGTGACGTCAAGGTCCAGTGACTGACCGAACAAATTCGGCTCGTGTGCCCAGGCAAAGATCAAGTAATCTTTCCTTTGATGAAGGCGTGTGAGTGAATCCTCTTGCAGTGACGAACACAATGAGATATGCTCGTAAGCATTCCCATAGTTTTCAGCATCAATATTTAGGCTGATAGAATTGCTTGGATTCTCTCGATGGTCTCATGACGGGTGGCTCCAATGACATGAACATTTCCCGACAGTTCTTGTTTGTTCTATCTCCATTTTCTGAAAAGCCGGATATCTTTTAGTTTGTAGAAGAGGTATAGGAAATGCACACTTTGACATTTGTTTAAAATGCGTTGTGGCACTTATCAAGCTCTTTTTCACAAGTCCGATGTATTCCAACTCCTTATCATAATAGTAAAGCCACAAACGTTTAACTTCGAATTTCCTAGTTGTGCCAGAAATGGACTTGGAAAAAACAAGAACTGCAGTCGCCATGTGAGAAATTGTTGAGAAAGACAATATTTCCCGCGCTTTTTGACCAACTGCCCACAAAACAAGTTGACGTAAAAGACCCAAAAACTGTCACTAATCACCTGCCACGTGACTCAACAGGTGGACATCCCGAGCAACTCCAACAGGATAAGTTATCTGAAAAGAAAAATGACTGTGACCAATCTCGTTCGCTTAGAATGGCAAGGTCTATCCCCACTCCCTGGCTGAACTGAGTTATATACTACACTCTAAATGCTTACATCACATGAAACTTCAAGAATCAATTTCTCAAAAGTTGATGGAAGAGAGTAAGGACCTTGTCATTCTAAGAGGACGATATGCTCTTTGAACCCTGCACTCGCATCATGATGTTTAAGCGTTCAAGGGCCCAGAATACCATTCATTGTCTACTTCTATGACGAGGATAGATGTAAAACAATGAGCATCCCAATCAGTGAGCTCCTCAGGCTGCATGACTTCTGCTTATGGGACTTATACCTGTTGTGTACAATGTATGTCTAGGTTAATGTTGTGAAACTCGATCAATTGTATGTAACAAAGACACTGTGAAGTTCTGGGAAATATTTGTTTATTTCTGTGTTACAAAAATATACCCATATCGGTAAAATAACATTTTGAAACAATCATTAATCTTTCTTTATAAGAGAGAGAGATAGAGAGAGAGAGAGGGGGAGAGAGGGAGAGAGAGAGAGAGAGAGAGAGAAATAAAGAAAGACACTCCATGTCTTGGCTAGTATATCCTGGATAAAAGTTTTAACGTTGATGTTAGGGAATCAAATTTCAGTCCAATAAAATATCGAAAAATAGAATTAGAAAGGGGAAAAAACAAACGGAAACAAAAAAAAAACACTGCATGAAATTTTCTTTGCATGAAATCTGAGGAAAGCAAAACACCAGCGCTGAAATGTGCAAGTGATGAGTTCCTGTTTCATTCTTGGATACATGTATTATAGTTTGTCCTGCACTCTGCTGTGGATGAATTTCACAACATGAAAATGCGTAACCGAGAGACTTCTGCAAGATTTCCCCAACTGTTATACTCCTTTTCTCCTCTTCTCTGATCACCAAATCCTTATCTGTAATACTGATGCTAATTTACTATGTATGTACAACATATAGTTAAATATCATCCTGCTCTATGATAATGCGTTATGTCAGAGACATGCCAATAGGCAACGGATGTTTCGTTGTTTTCACGAGTATGAGACCTACCAGATAATATCACAGGAAAAGAAATGCGCCAGTAAGAAAATGTAATAGTCCAATAAAATTAATAAATGCATAAACCACCAAATGGCAGGAAAAGAAACTGTTCTTGCTTATTATCTCAAAAGTGTCAAAAATGACCATTAGCGCAGAGCAGTGGCAATATATATCTAAGTTCCCATCAGACTCTCTAAGATAAACAATAGAATAACAGATCACAAAAAATTTTTTTTTAAAAGAAGTAAAAAATGCGGGGGGGGGGGGGGGGGGGGGGGCTTTAAGTTACATGTTTTTGTGGAAACAACATGATTCTGAGGTGAAATCAAACCAAATAAATCAGAAACAGTAAAGAAGCAATGATGCCGTATAAGTTAACTCATTCACTATGGCAAGCTGAACATTTGGCTCACGGGTTTTCACTTTCCTCTGGAAAACCCAATATTCAGCTGGAATGGACACCAATTTTCCAATGCTAAAATCTCAACCAACTTTTCAAAATATCAAATCCTATCTTGATTCACTGATTTTCCTTTACTCTGATGTAAAGTGTGTTATGTCTTGCGTTCATACTGAGTGAAACAAAAGCAACTTTGAACCACCCCTAAATTTCAAACTTGATAGTATTGATGGTTCCCGTCCACACTTACAAAAGTCACCAATGGGAATGAGTTGTGCGTATGAGTACAAGGATTTAATTCCCCATCATTCACATCTTGACAGAAAAAGTTTATGGTGTCAGTTTCTAGTGAATGAGGACCACAGATCCTGTCAATGTTTCATTTCATTTCTGGACATTTTAGTACAGTACTCAGAGTTTTGCTTATTCCACATTATGCATCAGTCACATTTCAAAAGGGCTACCATTCAAATCACATCAAATCCCACAAAAAGGTTGAATCATTCTTCAGAAAGACATGAAGTAAATTTCTAATTACAATGCCCCGAGCTCAAGATCAAATCGATGGCTAGTACCCAGAATTTGTTATGTCCAAGTTTATTCATTGCTCTTAAATGCCTGTAGATATCCAAGACACAAGGTGTGTGACTATGTCATAAGCCAATAAAAACTATTCATGTAACCATGTAGAAGTAGTTGCAATTATTTGAATTTTCATTAAGGTTGCAAATTTCAGACTCGTTTTACATACTCACTTTTACAATTTTGGACATAAAACTTTCTGGTTGCCAATCCTTGAGACACTTCACATTATTATTTCATTGGGAAAGACCTCTGCAACACAGAGGATAAAACCAGTGAGGATTATCACATTGTTCAACGTGATGTTTTATTTGACACAAAATATACTTCCAACAAAAAGTATGCCCTACACTTGCACTGCTGCAGCTTGATGAGAAGTTTACAATGGGCACTTCAGTGTTGAAATCACAAACATTAAATAATAAATTATGTGGAAGACATTTAGGACAACTCATTCGACAGAAAGCTCATGAATTATTGTTGGCTGGTATAATCATCAAGCCAGAGTTAACATTTGTGATTGTTCACTGCCCCTCCATTATCACAAATCATTGTCATTAAAATATTTCAAAGTGGAGCCTTCACTCAACATCTTACTAGCCACCAGACAAAAGCCTATGGATCATTGTTTGGTCTGTTTAATGTTCAATAAAATGGTTTGCATATTTTAGCCAAACTGGAACAAAGCCTAATCCTGTCCTGGTGGTTATTTACAACCAAACTTTGAGAACAGAATTTTCTATTTCCTGCATTGAATCTTCTTGCATCAATTTCTATGAAGCTTAAACACGTGAACCCACTGCAGACAGCCTATATTTTATTCAATGCCCTGTTTTAATTTCTGGTTTGACTGAAGAAAAATCATTCTGTTTCAAAGTTCTGGAAAGAGAAAATCATTCAAATCAGAAGGACAGCAAAGCCCTGTTCCTTGATGTAAACAGCCACTGCAGCAGTAAATTACGCTTTGTGTTTACTGTGTGGCCAAAAGAATTATGGCTTGAAGACACCAGCTGGACATTATGTGCTAACCCTATTTCAAGCATGTAAGTATCTTGTATCACAGATATATCTAGGTAATGGATTTTCTGAAATAAATTTACAGCATACAAAATTTCACACATCAAATGCAGACAACGTACCATTCAAAACAATACAGTCTTAAAGTTGCCCTCATTTAAAACTGCGTAAAATAAAGCACTTGGTATCTAAACAAATTAAAACAAAGCTGTGTGAAAATCTCAACCAAATTTAGTATCCTTTTGTTAGGTCCACTTCATCAGCCAGAGGTTCCCCTGCTTGATAACGTTGCAAGTTTTCTACAAATGTTTTCACTGCCTGTGGGGAAGATGAACAAGAGAAAATGCAATATAAATATTTACTCAATCTGAAAACATTTGATAAATAACACCAACATCAACGAGACAACAAGAACAAATATCCCAGCTATAATTTCACTTCATAATGCTAAAGCTTCAACCAGTCAAATGTTTTATAAAAACTTGCATGCTTCTCTTAGTGTGAGTATCTGGTCAAAATAAAGCAAGAAAATATCCTTTTGGAATTCAAACATCTGTGAAATATACACCGTCTTACATAAAGATGACTGACCAGTTACATACCTCTGTATCCAAGAAATTATTATTGACTGACCAAAGTCCACTACTGAAGAGAAATCAAAACATATGGGAGGGGAGGGGGGGGGGGGGGGGGCAAAAATGTTGTTTATTTCCCATTCCTGTTTGACAGGGCCACTGAATGTCATACATATAGTGTGCTTAAACACTCTGCCACTGAAAAGTCTGTATTTTTACATTCAAGGGTACATGTATTATGATTATCGAATTAGTTAATACAGAAAAGTCAATGATGTTCGTGACGCTGGCATCTATTGCACCACATAGACTCCACTTCAAGCAACATCTTTTTATCCCTTTCACAGTTCATGAAAGACCTAATTTTAGATAGTATCTGTTGGATTCTGCTGGTATCACAGTCAACCAGTACAAGAAGACAATTCTTGGCTGACCTGGTTGACATCAGTGACACCACTGACGTGTGGGGTGATAGTGACACCTGGCAACGTCCACAGTGGACTGCTCTTGGGCAGCGGCTCTGTATTGAACACATCAAGAATAGCACCACTTAACCAACCAGATCTGTGGAAACCAGTACAATGTTTTAGTATCTCAAACAGAAATTACAAAGCGTCTAGTACATGTACAACATTATTCTGGTCTCATGGATATTATTATTAGATCTCAACAGAAACATCTTCTTTTGTACACATTATTGACTGGTTCGGTTGCTGCATTTCTTCTATTCCCTTCCATATACGCTTTTGTAGCCCACAATGTAAGATCTACCCTATGGTTCCATTAATATACAAGCCTTAGGACAACTGCTTTCACAGTGTTACTAATTCTCAAGCATAAAATAATATGACTTCTTCACCTGATATCATTCCCATTCTTCTCAAGTTTAGAATGAAGTTATGAAGCTATCTCTAATCTCTCCTTGAAAGTTTGTACTGTATGGAATTCTGCTGAAAAGATGCTTATGAAATACTGTTAGGGCTTTTGTCCTTTACTATAAAGAACAGTAAGAGCTATGTCTGAGTGAGATGTGGTTGTTAAGTCTGTAAAAACAGGACACCAGCAGACAGGCTACTGGAATTGTGATATGACCAAATAATCGTTACAGAAGACTAATGGTTTCAGATGGTATGTGTTTTCTTCTATTATGTTGGCAATTTACATGCATGCAAGACACTATGCACAACAAATGATTTAATATCATGTCAGGTGAAATCTCTAAGACAGGTGATTGCAGGCTGAGTTTGAATTTGGAGAAAACACCTCGACCTAATAACGGTCACATTGTGCAATGAAAAAGTAAGACGACATACAGAATATAACGGAATGACCGGACAGAGACAGAAGGAGATCTTATCAGAAGCACCCACCAAACACCCATTGTAGACATTTCACAGCAAAACTTAGCATTTGTTTGTGCTCCTGGTGTGAAAAGCAAAATATTACTTGGCCTGGAAGAACAGAAAAGTATCACAAACTCCATTGACCGTAATGGTAACACACTGAATATGTAACAACATTAAATTCAAGGATTTATAATGAAGCTCAACTCTCAGAGGAGAGTTATTGCAAACTTTTCTGTTTTAACTTACTCTAAAGCTTTTATCAAACTGTTATCCTCTATGACATCTCCTCGGCCTATGTTGATGAAAACTGTCTTCTGTTGGGAGAAAAATAACATTGAAAATCAGTTATATAAAATCTCAACAACCATAAGGGATCCACTGGAAAAAGATCAATTCAAAAACTAATTACAAAGTATTTCTTAACAACCATAGTCATTTCAAAATGCCACGAAAATTTCATCAGAAAATGAAAGTACATATTTCTGGTTTACTTCTAGCAACCAAATGTTATAGAAGAACAAGATCCGAATCCTTGTGACTGTCTCGCTATGAATTGAAAATCTGGTTACTCCTAGCATCAGCAGATTGAAAATTGTCAAACTGAATCCAATAATGACAATATGAATGCCCTAATGCTTACCTACAGTATTCTTTAGTCCTCAATAAGAGATGCACTATGAAAAGTGTGGACAAAACTATGGGTTCATAAACTGGACATTCTACTGTGACAATTGCACTGAAATAATTTCTTATCACAGGTATTTACACTTACAGATATCCACAGTATGTGGTCAACTGAAAATCTTCCCCCAGAATGACAGTTGAGTCCACAAAATACTTAACCTTTTCGCTCCACCTCGCGCACCCCACTTTACAGCTGATCAAAATGCTGCACACCACAGTTGAGTGACTCTGTGCCCAACTTTTCACACTATGCCAATCATACCCTGAGCTTACCAACTTTTACCTTACACACTGCACAATGTATATTTGTATACAAAACATCTTATAGTATATTCCTCTCTTCTACCCTTAATAACCCAAACGCTGATAGCACTTGTCTTTCTTGTTGTTTAATAGGACATTTTTGTAGACGTAAACTTATCCCAACTAGTGTGTCTAAAGAGAAAATATGATTCCTGTGAGAGGAGAGTGTTCGGAGGGGAGGTGAAACATTGAGCAGTGCAATGTCAAATGGTTACTTAAAGAAGGCTGTCAGGAAAGTTACAATAACACAAATCTGAAATGCAAAGAGAATTCCCACCTTCTTTTCACAAGCTCTCAGCACATCTCCATTCAGTAGACCTCTGGTCTTTTCAGTGCTTGGCAGAATGTTCACCAAATAGTCCACTTCTTGTAGCATCTCATTCAACTTGGACAGAGGTCTTTCACAACAAAACAATGTCAATATCATTATGGTGAATACAATGAAACCCAACACAAAATAATACAAGCAAATTTGTAAACAAGAGACGATATTTGGGAACTGAGATTATTTCATGAGATATTTCATGTTATGACCAAACATTAAAACTGGAATGGATCTAGTGAAATTGGACTCAAGGGGAACTTTTTATACCTCTTTAAAAAAAAAAAGTCAAAATCTATGACGATTTCAAGCAAAAAATATTTTAACTGAATGCAGAAAAATGGCCAATCTTTCATATTATCAACATCAGCAAATCTCAATTTCCAATAAAGTTTTCCCCCTAAGAAGGAGTTTTCTCTGGAATTTGGTCTTTCATGTTCAGCTCGATTTCGCCATACCCACTGACAAATATCTTTAAGCACCACATAACAGAAGGTGCTAATTGTTCCCATTGTCTCCTTGGCATCCACATAATTATGTAAACATGAATATTTCTTTTCATCACAACACACAACCAACACATTAACATTTTCTCACCAAAGACATCCCAAGAGTCAATAAAATTGACATGATTACTGTGAAAATGAAACCATGCATGATTTTTGATAAGTTTGAGTGAAAAATTCGTAAATTTGTTCAAATTAAAATGAGATTCAAACACACATATCCAAATGCAATAACTTCAGGTCTGTTTTGAAAGCCAATGCCTTGCACCAATGTATACAAAAAAAAATGCACCTGAAAAAATGTACATGCTCACAGTTTGCCTGATTAGCACTGAAACGTTCATCTCTCACAGCTGCCCAGACAGTCATATTCACAGCCTTGCACTGTCGAGCCACTGCAAACAGATCAAAACAACAATACTGATGATGATGAGCACTGTGACAATAACATAGGGCAAAATATACAAAAAAAAATAGTGCTAATGTTGGTATGAGGGTAGCAGGGTTAGCAGTCTGCCAAGATTAGTAAACTTTACCTATGTCACAAATCCCAGACTGGGAGATGTAATAATTATAACAGGACAACGATACGAACGAACAAGTATAACACTTAACAGAACAACCCATCAGACTCACACATTTATTATACATAAAGATAAAGATAGAAGTGCAATTACATACATTATATTACTCAATTCAACTGCCGTCCAACGGCCTTATTCCCACAAGCACTCTTCCTCGGGTCCACAACCCGGTAGTTACTTTCTAAAGACACTTCGGCTTCAGCCTCTCCACTCAATGTCTTAATAGCACATTAATATTTCCCTCGCACCTCAGTCTCTCAATAGCACCTTCCTATTGCAATAACACCTTAGCATTCCAATAGCACCTCAACATGGCAATAGCACATTAGCATTTCAATAGTACATTAATACATCTATACAACGTCCCTGTCGATGGCCAGACTGCCACGACTCATGCACTCCCGCTGTCCTGCGCGACAGCTTCACTCCTGCTGGCCTATGGGTAGCCTTCGGCCCTATGCTGGCCTATCCCCTGTGCTAGTTCGCTCACCGCGGGTGGCGTCTCTGCCCGACCCCGGCACCTATAAGAAGAACATTACATTGGTATAATACCATACCATTTCTATTCACTTCACCCCTCATTACAAACCATCAAGCGTACACACAATAGTCCACCTTTCACTCACCACACATCTTACGGTAACACACCTCCACCGTATTACACAGTACTCACTCTCGCTACGAATCCATGATCCTAACTTACATCTATCGCTCATGGCGCACATTTCTATACACAGTAATCAATGGCTTCCACATTCCTCACGTATACTTATTTACATCATGGTCATAGGCGAATATAATACATCAATCATCATAATTATCAATCATAGTTCAACCTACCAGTCATCACTGGAAAACACATCACAATCTCCCGACTGCTTTCTTCACGTCTGTCTCTTGGGACCTTCTAACTTGCAGTGATTTGACTGCCCAGATCTTGCCTGTACTAAGCCTCAAATTCACTCACAACATGCACGCTTCAATACCCCTTCCCCGCACTTATTGACCCTCGCTCACTCGCCCGTGACAACCTATATGGCCCATGTTTTTTTTTTTCTTTTTGTATTTCCTGTAGTTTAGTTATACTGTATTCCTTAGAACTGCTGTTCCATGTCTTAATCACAATTTCTCAACGACTACATCTAAGTACAAAAACTTTCTACCATTAAGAACCTATTCTACAGCCAGTGAAATACCATTTTTTCACCCATATGGACATGGAAAATTGTGGCTCAGAAAGTTTCCTTTACTTACTATCTGAAGAGGACTATCATTTGATTAAAATTCACTGGGTTTCAACTTTGGATCCAGTTTTACACTCAGCCATATTGCACATTGCTGACCACAACTGATTACTTGAACTATAAGTTTTCAAAACATGACCAAGGAAAGAGTTACTGACTCTGCTGTATTGATAACAAATAAATAGTAATCTTTGAGACCATACTTCCCCTTATAGTTTGTAGAAGTAGTCAACATCCTAAAAACAATCCTGTAGACTCAAATTTTTCTAAAGTACAAATACTCTGCTGCACACGGCAAATAACCTTCCAACTGATTCATAAACCAGCGACCAAGACAGTGACCATACCCTCTTTGGATAATGTTCACATTGCTCAAATGTTTCAGCCAAGGGAAATAACAAGAATTTTAAATCTACTGAACAGTTATAGCCTGGGTCAGTCAACCTTTCACAGGTCAGATACCAAGTTTACAAATGCCTTACTGTGTAGGTCATAAAAGAAATCCAATTGCTAGCATATAGTGAGTTGTAACATGCATACTGATATAATTTGAAATGGTTTTTCTCCTTCTACTGTTCAATGACACAGATGCCAATATTGTTAAAGGGAGTCATTTCACCCCTGTTTAAGACCTTAAAATGGAGAATAGAGATGAAATAGATTAAGTAAAATTTCACAGCTGTTTAACACCTTAAAATGGAGAATAGAGATTACAATAGAGATTTGGAGAAAGCATGTCGATATGGTAAAGGTCACATTGTGCTAGGAAAAAGCAAGACAATAGGGAGACTACAGAACAACAGGACAGGAGGAGACCAGGAGACCCTACCAGAAGTGCCCACCAACCACCTGCACAATGTAGTGAGATACAACCACCATTCCACTCAAGGATAAAAACCATTAAACTTACCTTCAGTTCCAATGTTTCCCAGTCCTAAAATTCCCACGCTCACTTTATCTAAAGTCCTGTATTTCATCAACTCAGAGCTGAAAAGGAAGAGTGTCATTTAGTGCTATTATAGGAATTTGCCACATGTCATTAAACTGCCTAAACCCAGCAATCCCTGCAGTTTGAACATTTGAACTATTCATCATCATCATTGCCTTTCTCACCCTGGATCAGGGTATAGGCCACCAACAAACACCTTCCATCCCTCTCTATCATGGGCCAGCCTCTTTACATTATTCCAAGTCTTTCCGCTTCGTTGCACATCATTTTCTCTGGCTCTTCTCCACGTTCCGCGCGGCCTTCCTCTTGATCTCTTGCCCTGGGGATTCCAGTCCAATACCTTCTTCGTGATGCTGTTTCCTGGCCTCCTGAGAGTGTGGCCGATCCATCTCCATCGCCTCCTACCAATTTCCTCTCTGACTGGGTTCTGTCTTGTTCTTTTCCATACAATTTCATTGCTGACCTTGTCTGTCCATCTGATCTTAAGTAGCTTCCTCAAACATCTGTTGATGAAAACTTGGATTCTCTTTATGCAGGCCTGGGACGCATTCCAAGTCTCACATCCATACAACAGGACTGACTTCACGTTCGAGTTGAATATCCTCAGCTTTGTTTTTAGAGATATATCCTTGGTTCTCCAAATCTTGCTTAAGGATGTGAAAGCTGCCTGTGCCTTTCCAATTCGTGCTTTGACTTCTGCCTCTGTTCCTCCCTTATTGTCAATGATACTACCAAGATAGCAGAAGGACTCTACATCTTCCAGTGGTTGATCTCCTACTGTGACTTGTTCGCTTAGGGGTGCAACAATTTTTAGGACCTTCGACTTCGCGGGATGTATCCTCAATCCAATAGATTCTGAAATTTTGTTTAGAGCTGTAGTCTTTGCTTGCATCTGGTCGTGTGTGTGCGACAATAGTGCCAAGTCATCTGCAAAATCTAGATCGTCCAGCTGTGTCCATGGGGTCCATTGTATGCCATTTCTTCCTCCACTGGTGGTTTCTTTCATAAGCCAATCAATCACCAGGATAAACAGAAATGGGGACAGCAAACAACCCTGCCTAACACCAGTCTTGATATCAAAGCTGTCAGTAAGCTCACCATCATGTACGACTCTGCAACTTGTCCCCTCGTACATGCTCTTGATAAGATTCACCATCTTCTCTGGGATTCCATAATGTCTCAATATTCTCCACAGTGTTTCTCTATCGATGCTATCAAAGGCCTTCTCGTAGTCAAGGAAGTTCACTATCAGTTGGGAGTTCCACTCTAGCGACTGCTCTACTATGATTCTCAGCGTGGCGATCTGGTCGGTGGTTGATCGATTACTCCTGAAACCAGCTTGCTCCTCGCGAAGTTTTTGGTCTGTTGCATTCTGTATTCGCTTGAGAATAATCCGATTGAAAACCTTTCCTGGGATGGAGAGAAGTGTGATTCCTCTGTAGTTACTACAATTGCTGAGGTCCCCTTTTTTTGGGAGCTTCACGAGGTGTCCTTCCTTCCAGTCCTTTGGAAACTTGCCTCCGATCCAAATCCTCGAGAATAGACCCTCTGCAGCCCCAGCAGCATCTGCCTTCAGCGCCTCTGGTGGGATCTGGTCTGGTCCAGCTGCCTTGCCTCGATTTAACTGCTTTATGGCATCATTAATCTCTGCTTTAGTCGGAGGGTCGCAACTGATCGGTAAATCATTTCTTGCGGGTAGAATGTCGGGTGGGTTGCTTGGTGGAGGTCTGTTCAAGAGGCTGTTAAAATGTTCTATCCATCTTTTTGCCTGAGCTTCCTTTCCAAAAATAGCCTTCCTGTTGTAATCCTTGACAGGAACTTCAGGTTTTCCATATTTTCCAGCAAGAGTCTTTGTAGTCTGGTAGAGGATCCTCATGTGTCCTCCTGTTGCTGCCTTCTCTGCTTTCTCTGCTAACATTCCTATGAACTCCTCTTTGTCTTTTTTAATTGATTTTTTGACCTCTTTAGCTGATGCTCGGTACTCTTCCTGGTTACCAACTCTTGAGCTTCTTGTACGACTTGCATTTACCCGTTCTTTTAGGTCTCTTCTTATCCTTATCAAGTCCAGTGATTTTTGACTGATCCATTCCTTGTGTTCCACTTTCTTTTCCCCAATAACATCCTGACATGTCGATGTAAATACTCCTTTTACCATAGCCCAGTGAGTCTCCAAATCTACTGTCTCTTCGAGGTCAACAAGGGGTTTGAATCTATTCCTGAGTGTCAGCTGGAACTCTTCCTTCTTGTCTCCATCCACAAGGCTCACTTGAAACTTTCTCCTCTTTGTTCCTGCTCTGGTACCTTGTTTCTTGAGGCGGAGTTTGAGTCTTGCCAGCAGCATGTGATGGTCAGATCCAACATCTGCTCCTCTCTGTACTATGACATCCTCTAGTGAGCGTCTGAATCGTCGGGTGATGCAAAAGTGGTCAATCTGATTTTCAGTTACTCCATCCGGTGAAATCCAAGTGGCCTTATGGATCCTCTTGTGTGGGAATACTGAACCTCCAATCACATAGCTGTTAAATGCGCAGAAACTTGCAAACCGCTCTCCATTCTCATTCATTTGTCCTAAACCATTGCACCCCATAATGTCCTCATACCCTGTATTGTCCTGTCCTATCTTGGCATTGGCGTCTCCCATTATAATGTTCACATCTTTTCTTGGCAATGTGTCAACTATTTCCTGAAGCTGGTTGTAGAAGTCGTCCTTGTCCTCATCGGTTGCTTCATTTGTTGGGGCGTATATCTGCACAATGTTCATGTTGATGTTCTTGTTCTTAGTAGTAAATGATGCCAATATAATTCTCCTTCCGTAGGGTTCCCATCCCCTCAGTGACCTCTGGGCGTGCTTGCTCAAGATGATCGCTACTCCTTCTGTATGCTTTTTGTCCTCCCTTCCAGAATACAAAATCTTTTCCCCAGTATTAAGTTGTTTCAGTCCGGACTGTATCCAGCGGGTCTCGCTAACTCCAAGTATGTGCAGTCTGTATCGCCTCATCTCCATTGTAACCTGGGCACTCTTTCCTGCTTCATACATGGAGCGGACATTCCACGACGCAATCCGGAGTGACTTGCTTGATGAAGGAGCAGTCGGGCCAGTGGCGTCCTTTCGGCTTTGTCCATTGTCCTTCATTGAATCTACAGGTGCAGATGCTCCCCCTTCTCCCAAGATAAAAGACTGATTTGAAGTATTTGCTTGTGTTTCTGTAACTGGTTTATTTTTACAGGGTGGGTAGTTGGCCCACCGCCAACTGGCTCTTCTCGGGAGACCAGGACCTTTGCACCTTTAGTCGCCTCTTACGACACGCAGTATCACGTCAGATGTATTCTCTGCTGTCCCTCTTCTACAAGAGAGCCCCGCATCTGCACGGGCGATTTGAACTATTACGATGACAAATTAATTTCTCCCAGATATTAGGATTAATCCATATCTCAGTGCCTTAAGCAATTTTGAAACGAGTAAGTAATATGCATATATACTCATACATTTCCATTGTATAAATTATTTCATTTTCGTATCCTGCTTTGAATGATAATCTGACATAAATGGTGTCTATGGAACACAAATTACAAAGAGTACCAAAGACATTACTTCAGTCACAACTCCTGCTTTTCCAGAAGTCCTAAATCCGGTGGCGGATCTACTATGAAACTAATGAAGCCAAAGTTTCAGGGCTCCTAATCTCCGTCAGGTCCTGAAGAAACTTCTTTCAATGAGTGAATTTTGGATGTTGCCTTATTGTTAAGTTGCTGGTTGCGAATGGGCCCCGTAACAACAAGTTTCAGGGTCCCAAAAATGTCGGTCCACCACTGCCATTATCATAGCTTGAAAAACCAAAACATAAGGCATATCCTGATTCTGTAACACTTTATTCTTATGTCAGGCACTACCAAAATGAACAATGTATCACTAGCAAATCTTCCTGGTTAACAAAACACATAAACCATTCAAATATAGATTTGTATTAATTTACTACAAAGTTGCGCTGCAGTATCATCCCATTATATCACTACATAGAAAATAACAAAGAGGACTTACTGGTTAAAACTTGATACCTTCTGAGACTCATACGTGAGAGGAAAGTTGCGCTCTCTGGCCAGGATGTGACCAAGGACATATTCTGCCATTGTCTGACCAAAGTGTGCTGTTTGACGAGTAATGATAACATCTGGCAACTTCTGTGAAATAAAGTTTGAAAATTGACCAATGAAAACATGACGTGTGATACTCAAAATAGGTATACAAAATAAGGGATTTGTAAAAAAATAAAATCACAAACCCTGGTCTAACCTGTCACCAGAAAAAGCAATATATACAAGGTCCATATCAAAAGACAGAAAATCAAAATCTCTTCCCCTCAGTACCAGCCCACTTTAAGGTTTTATATGAAATACAAATTCCATTTTTCCTTTTTACCAGATGTTATTACTCAATGAATTAAATGTCTGAAATGAAAACCAAGACAAGTAGTTGGGAGATTTCTTTTTCATGTTTCTGTTAACTAATGTTGGAGAAAATGACAATTTCTACCAACAAGAACTTTTAGCAGTCATAATGGGCAGTGTCATGTGTGGAGTGTAATCAAAAGAATCCTTCACTATCCAATTATGTTCACATGCAGTTAATAAAAAGACTCCTTAGCATTTTTCAAATTAAAACTGGAACACATCTTAGCCTTGGGGGAGAGGGAGGGTGCATGTTTTTGTTAAGCATTGAGCAATGTCAATTGCAAAAAAAAATTTTTAAATGTAACATTTAAGTTTATCAATTTCTGTATAGGCTCTTTTGATTCATTAATAGTGTTAGCTACATATAATTATATCTGCACAAAACCTGTTCATATAAATAGAGGTTCAATGATTCAGTCATGTGAAAATATCACAACACCGCAGAATGCAAAGACAGTAATTCCAACATTAATAGATGCATGAAAAGATTCTGTGCGCACTGAAAGCTTCATTCAGTGAACATATACATCGTGTTGTCTCATTCGGAATAATTATGTCGCCTTAACCCTCTCCCGAGCTAATAATTCACTTACTTGCACATTTAGCGGATTACTCTTCAGTTGCACCTAAATATATATGCTCTTGAGTGGATCTGACAAATTTGGACTTAAGGTGAACGTCCGAATTCCTGAGACAATCCCTCCAAGCAAAGGGGAAAAAATTTTCTACAGAAATTAAGAATTACTCATAATATGAAAGATTGGCCATTTTTCTGCATTCGGTTGAAATATTTTGCTTGAAATTGCCTTAGAAATAGATATATTTAATTTTGGTTTTTTAAAGAGGTCTAAAACTTTCACATGAAGCCTAGTATTGTCAGATCCACCCATCCTATTTGGTCTGCAATCATAATATCACTTTCTTAATGCCAAATTTCAAAAATATCTGTTCTGCAGTTTTGGAGTCAATTCCTTACGCAGTGGTTATCTTGTATTTTTATGATTAAAGTCAATGGTGCCATTAACCTCATCCATTGACAGTTGATCTTTATCACAAATGAACAGCAGCTAAGAATGCTATATTATATACTTTTTTTTCTTCCTTAATCTGTATTCCACAGCACATACCTCCAATTTTGCAAGTGCACTGCCAATCAACTCCACACCTACAGAGAAAAGAACCACAATACAAAATGACTGAACTTTTTGCAATTCTGAACAGCCTGACCACTTTTAACGTAAGCAGATATTAGTGTTGTAAGCCATTATATATTATTTTAATTTCTAAATTAATGATAGATTTCTTTTTCCATTTTATTTCCCTTTAATAACTCTAAGAGGCAAGTAAAGCTGAATGCCTCTGACTTGTTGTAAGAGCTGCTGAGTAAACATTGATACTATTCTTGCATTTCCGACAAGGACAACATATTCTGAAAAGCAGACCAGGAAAAACTTCCAAATTGCATCTTTATAGGAATTCAGCAGTTAATTGTTGGGCTGCAGGTTAAGCCTACAAAACATCCTCATAGATGACAAACTCCTTAGAGGAGCAGCGGCCACCCCTTGCGTCCTTGTAGGGAAATAGTTTGGCCATGGAATATTTCACTTTGTAAGAAAATCTGGCCATAAGACACATTCAGAAGTCCTTCCGCAGATGGACTTCAATTATGAGTGTTTAGGTCTTTATTTTAGGAGGTTTCGCTGCACTTGGCATTTAAACCTCACTTTTCTTATTTTTATTTTTCATGTTGTGGTAGGGATTCATTTTATCTGCCTGTGCCTTTTGATATCCAACTGCCAAGGTATCTTTAACGTGCACAACGTGCACATGGGCCCTCCGAATTTTTCGTCCTTATCCGAGAAGACTAGGTGCTCAGTCCTACCTGCCATAGGATCAGGGACAAGAAAACATGAGAAAAATCCAAAAATTCCAACATGCCTGCCTGTTCAGTTATGAAGTTTCCTTGGTGCTATACTGGTACTGCCAAAGTAAGAGTTGCTGCATTTCTAGGAGGTAACCTAATTTAGCCCAGGTAATTGTTCCTAATTTACACAAATTTCAACAGCAATATCATTATATAATCTATGCCAACTGAGTGCATCCTTTCAATATACCAACATATGGAAAGTTATTCATCGCTATCCAAATACCATGGACACGACAAAAAACAGGAAAACTCCACATAAATTTTATCTGGTTACATCATATGAAAGGTGAACTGAACTCTGTTTAGCAAGAAAGATAGCTCTTACAACAGACTGGCCACACTGCTTCTTATGTTTGTCCATTAAAGTTTCCACAACTTACTAAGTTACATAGGAGGATAAAAGTTTTTGGTAAACCCTAAAGTAGAAAAGGCCTGTAACTATTTAAATATGTACCTGCGAAGGTGCCTTGAAACCACTTGACTTTCTGTTCGGGATGCAGCAAAACTTGGCCTATGACAGATGGGTCTGCTAACATAACCTCAATTTGCGGAATCTTGTGTTTACAATCTTCTGTAAGTAATGTAAATCCTGCCCCTGAAAAAGAAAAAGAATGGTTGTTCTTGTAGTTTTGCGGGTCAAGGATGATTCTTGTCAGCAAGTCTTTGAATGAGAGCTGTGTTGTCAAAATCGTGGCTTTCCAGCATTTGAAGCAATTATTGCTAAGCAAGCATTTCGCTTGAAGTAGTTGAAGATTGCCTGGAAAATGACTTGAACTGTGGTTTACATGAGGTCAGATTCAGATGGCGAGTGTAGAAAATGGTGATAGAAATAGGTCTAGTGTGATATGATATTATCGCATAATTTCCTCTCACAAAATTCACAGACATATAATACTGATTTTAATATTCAAATTGGTGCATAATTTGTTTGATGTGACTGTCAAACAAAGAAAACAACAAAAAATTGTGGGGGAAAGAAATTGAGCTAAATGGGTTCATTCAGAATCTGTAGGATAAAAAAACTTGGACAATGACAATTCTTTAAAACAAGCCCAACTGCCTCTCACACGGCTCCGATTTTGGTGAAATTGTACAGGTGCCTAATTGGTTCAATCTGCAGTTCTAAGATTCTCTTTCAGATCTGGAGACTTGAGAACAGAAGAAGTATTTCTTGTTTGAGTTTGTTTCTTGTTTCACTAGTTTTGCCCCATGGTTCTCTTTTCACATACACATGAGCCCATGATGTTATCACCTTCTGCTAAACCATCCACACTGAGTCAACATGATTTGGTGAATACACATCAAGCCATCTTCCTTTCATTCGGCACCGCTTGGATCTCCTCCCACTCCCCTTAATCACTCATGTTGTAGGGGGTGGGGGGGGGGGGGGGTGGAGGGGAATCTAACATTTTTTTGCTGATTTCTTTCTGTCTGAAGTGGTACCCTTTGTCAAATATCATTTGCAGTAAATTTAAACAATCTATCAAGTGTGCAAATTACCATTATTTCATAACATACTTCACCTCAATGCTGATGGGATGCATTGGGCATTAACGCGCATGGGGAACAAAATACGGAGTGACTATAATACTCCGGTCCCCCCCGATGAATAGCCAAATGGCTATACTCCGGCCACGGACCAATGAAAAGCTGTCTGTCATCGCCAAGTTCGGCTAGGGTAAGAAATTAAACATTCGAATGGCAGCATAGATGTTTAAAGATCTAGATCTAGATCTAGGATTCTAGTCTAGATCTAGATCTAGATCGATGTACACACAAGTCCGGGACTGGAGTATAGGCATTTGGCTATTCGTCAGTCCGGGACCAAAGTATAGCCACAGCCAACAAAATAAGACTAGATATAGATCTAGACTCTAGATCTAAGTTATAATCTAAGTTTACAGTTACACACCAGTTCTGGTTAACTGGAGTTCATGAACTGTAACATTGCCAATACTGCTGAGCGAAGCACGCAACATACTGGCGATGTTTGGAACGTAAGAGGCCAAGTAAACATCAGTGACCCTAACAGCTTGTCTCATCGCCATTGTTCACAAAAAATGTGATAGTTTGCTGTGTAGGAGGCTGATCAGTCCAAACAATAGATCTAGATCTAGACATTGAGTCCTCTCTGTGTTCACTGCTGTCACTTTATAATCAGTATCCATCCAGTATCCAGTTTTCAGCAGTTTACGCAGTGCATTCAATGTTCCCAGATTTAAAAAAGAAAAAAGGTCAAACTAGTCAAAGCTAGAGAAAAAAAAAAGTGGCTCAAAATGTTCCAGACCGACCAATTTTGTCCAGCCCAAACCCACCACTATAAAATAATCATTTTAAATAAAGAAGTAAAAGTAGTGTAACTGTGGATTTTTTGCCCCTCGTGCCAGCCGTATGTTAGAAATGCACATCAAAAATTAATGCTATGTATGTGTCTTTACCAAAATTCGATGCTGTGCAATGTGAATTAACTACATGTACATTTATAATATATTTAATAGTTAGTTAAGTTGTCAAATACAGATATGATTGAGTTTCTTCAGGTGATAGAACATTTAAGATAGGAATGTAACACATTAGACCCTGTACGGAAAAACGAAAGTGTATAGTTTTCAATAAAAATGGTCTTCACTAATTATTTTGCTTGTAATTAAGAAACACGTCATTGATACAGTAAGACAAAGAACGAAAGTCTTAGCCCAACCGGCAACCCTACAGACACCTGACGTCAGTGACGTGTAGGAATGACCAAAGAATGTAGCACCCAGCTATCTCAAAAATGCTTTACAAGTTTACACACCATCTCGTTCGCTAAGATCATCAAGTGACAAAACAATCTTAAGAATCCCATCTAAAAACTATAAAACTATAGGCCATAGATCCTTCAACTATTTTGGACCTTTTGTCTGGAACCAGATACCCTTGAACATTCGTGAATCACCGAATCTTGAAAGCTTTAAGAAAAGCGTAAAACATCACCTTTTCCTCCGAAACTTTTTAAATTTTCAAAATTCTATTCTGTACTTTGATGTTACAATTGATTATATAAGCTAGTGTTATATAAGAGCGTCTATGTGTGTGAAACTGAAAGTTTGTATGGATGAGAGTGCGTGTTTTGGTATGAGATTTGGAAAGTGTATGCATGAATTATTGATGCAATGTACAGCGCATTGAGTAATAATTTTATTAGAAATGCGCTATAGAAATTCTATTTATTATTATTATTATTATCTTTGGAATGACTCAAATTTGCACATATGAATGACATCATTTCTACGTAGATTCGCTGGTAACGACATCACACCAATGTTGCTTTGAAGTATCGAACCGGCCTTTGCCGTAATCTGATCAACCTGAAAGAAATCCTGTACAAATCTACCTCAGATTGGTGTACGCAAGGATGCTGGCTGAGCTGTAGTCTCTGTTGACTGTAGACAGCAGCGTTATATTGCCACCATGCCCTCGTCATTGCTATTGCTGAGACAAAGGGTTGATGTTGACAAACTAGATAAACATACTGAGGTTGAGGGAGGGAGTGAGACGGTGACGTGGAGAGTGGGTCATGGGTCGATCTATAGTTCCCCTCTGAAGATTTTTAAGGCACCACCCTCCCCCCCCCCCCGCCCCAAATTGATATCATTTAGTGTGGTGCTGCATTTACAGGATAATGTGATATTTATATATGTCACCCCAAATGCATGTCACCCCATATCTCATTTTATTTCTGCCACATTACAATCACTACACAAGATTGCCGGTGTAACAGGCCAAAATATACCTCCCGCCCAGACTATACCAGGGGTTAAGCTGGCCTAGCCCAGAATATACCCCGGGGTATATTCTGGGCTAGGCCAGTTTATACCCCGGGGTTACTTTGGGCTAGGCCAGACTATAACCCCCCCCCCCCCCAGTCCAGATTATACCCCCTACTTTTAAAAAAAAAAACAAGTCAAGACCATTGTTTATTTCAGCCTGTTCTTTACCACTGTCATCAGATATCATATTAATACATACATGAACACATTCTTGACACCTATAAATCATAATACAATTTAGAGGAAATAATAATAACAGTTTATTTCAGCCTTAGTTTAAATTGGTGTACATACATACATTCTTGACTCCTGTTAATCATGATACATTTTAGAGGAAACATGCATTAAAATGCATTGATATACAAAAGGGTTGAGTATCCATTCAAACTGATATGATTAGACTTCGGCATTAATTTCACTCGTGTTTGTTATTATTATTATTATCATTATATTTTGATAATTTGGTTGACCATGAGTAAAATATGCATTGTATTTTTCGTTACAGTGGTGCAGAGAGAAATTGCAGGAAAACAATTATAGGAAAAAATAATAAAAACATTAATAACACAACTGACAGATGGTGCAATTCCATCATCCACTTCAAATAAAACTAAATAGGCACTAAATTTTTTCGCCTGATGAACTCTACTGTCCAGATCCACTTGAAACACCGCAGAATATGCTAACCAGTAATATACAACAATAACAATAAGAGCACGAAATCATCATTCTTATTTACTCTTGAAAATAAAGAGAAATATCAATATCAGAATCATCATCATCATCTTGGAATAATGCAAAGATATAAGAGGGAGTGTAAAAATGGCAGTGTAGGCCAACAAATCATTCTAGATACAAAAAGCAGTAATATGTGTGTATCAACTACATATATAAAATGTGTTAAATCTTTCCAACTATTCAAGTAGAATTGGACAGAAAGCTTTAGTGAAATAACCTTGACAGTTGTGTAGACCGACAGAGTAAGTCCACTGAGACAAAAGTAGTGCATTGTAAAAAAGTAATTAGATCTATAGCATGTTAAGGCAAAATTCGATGGATCATGTTGTATTAAGAACATACCCCGGGGTATATTCTGGGCTAGGCCAGTTTAACCCCGGGTATAGTCTGGGGGGGGGGTATAATCTGGCCTGCTACACCTGGGTAAATTTGTGATTCCATGAGACCAAACCAGAGACCACAGTCTGGCTGCTGAAGCCAAGGGTTAAGCAAGCCTGGCAATGGCCCGAACTTTACCATTCTTAACACAGAATCACACACACACACACACACGCAGACACACACAAATACACACACACACAAGTACGCTATACACACACAGTAATGATGTTTGCAATCAAAATTTTAACTTTCACTCCAGCTCGACGGGTCTTCCATAACTAGCCCCAAACCGGCGCACGGCAAAAAATGTTCCGCAAATCATTAAAAAAAAATAAAAAAATTTCACGGTTTCTAGCCCAATCTGGGAATATTGCGAACAACAGTCTACCTCTGCGACACCTGCGGGCGTCTGTGTGTGTGCGTTTCCAGTTTTGGATAAAATTTGCGGAGTCTCGTGCACCTTCACGTACTTTAGAGCACACGAACTTCGACGGACAACCAACTTCCTGGCTCCATAAATAAAGAAAATATTAATTCATCTCCAGGTGTACCCTCCCCGGTTTCCTTAAAGCCGATTTGTGGTCTTTGTCAGTCTTTTTTTTCCCCACCAGCCATGCGTTTTCAAACAGAGTTCCATGTCAACAATACTGGAAAATGTGACTGTCTTTGGCGTAGCTATTCAAGAGCCCCTTATGCCAGGAAATTTCTCGTGGCTGCTATCAGAGAGTATAGGCCTACTGCGAGACACGGTAGACTCCGCCAAACCACACTGTTAGTATGGAGCGGAAAGTAGGTCGCTGCAGGAAACAATACTCGTTCGCTCATTTCCACGGGAAGGAAAAAACTTACAAACGGTTCTAAATAGTTTTCTTGTCTCCCAATTCTTTTTACCGCGTCGACCTAGACTCTAGTTTCGCGATTTGGCAGAGGTGATTTCTTTCCGCACAATAGCCTACATACTCTCTGCTACTATCTACCCTCACTACAACCAGGGCCGGATTTAGACCTTGGGGGGGGGGGGGGGGAGGTGGGCATTTCACGTTCGGTGGGCTCCCCACCTTATTATGTAACAAAAAATTAGTGGCGAGATTATTTCATTATGGTGCGATTTGGCAACTTTTTTTCCTCAACGCTGCAACCTGAATAACAGTTTCAAAAATAAATAAGATTAATTTTCTTAGGTGTCAAATAGTCTAATTCAATCGCTTTAGTATGGAACTGTTGTGTTCGCTGTCGTTTCAGGCGATCTTTTAAAATTACTGTTATTGCGCCGAAATACAATGAATTTTGTTTGGCTCCCTCCGATAACCAGTCCATGGCAGACTGCATTTCACATACCGGGATAGAAACAAGGAGGTTGGGGAAGAGAAGGTGGGGAGAGGAGGGATAACAACGCCTATCAAAACAAGACATAAGAGATTAAGGGTGTGTAGAAATCCAAACTTGGTCCTTGGCCCATGAAGTCGCCGGTTTCTTCTGGTGCACAGACGTCATTAAAACACATGGCAAATCACCGAATTTTCATATCAAAGTTTTTTGTTGTGAACCGGCAAGTTATACATACATGGAAAGGCTGAATGAGTTATAGGGCCTATCTGTTTTGCAAAGAAGTTTTATATAAGTTTTGCATCGAGTGTTTGCTCCAAGTTACTATTAAAACACTCACTCTCTTCCTGTATTGTTAGTAGAAGTGGTAATTTTATTGCAAATTGACTTTTTTTTTAATTTTGAAAAGAAAATTTGATAAAAGAAACCACTTTGTTCTTTTTTTTTCTTTTAATTCTATGTATAGAAGGGGCCCATTCTGGCGGGGGGTCAGAACAATCGTTCCCATTGCCCCTTATAAATCCGGCTCTGTTTACAGCTCTCCAAGTCCTAATCCGGTGTCAGTGCAGTCGATTCTGGTGTTATTTCTCTACCCTGATCTACTTTCACTACAACATGATGTCATTTTCTCTTTCTCTGTCTTTCCTATACTCTCTATCTCGTTTACACTCAAACAGATTACACGGAAACAATTATGTTGGCCTGCTGCGTTTTTTTGTTCTTAATTTCTAACCGCACAGATAAGCTTTCTCGTACAACGCTTTGGTAAGACTTCACTACTTTCTTCATTTTCTCCCATAATCAAAGTTACACAGGAGAGTATGATTAAATTATAAAGAGATCTCACGTCCGTCAAATCGCGAAACTAGGTCGCTGCGGTAACAAGAATTGAAAGGGACCGCCTTCACCAAAGACAGTGTGCATATCTGTTTGCTGCGGTTTGTTCATATTTTTGGGCTGATTGAAACTATTTAATTTTAGTGCCGTTTGCAAGTTCTTACACCCTGTGGGAAATGCACAAACAGGTATTGTTTATCGCAGGGACCTACTTTCCACTTCATGGTAACAGTGCTCTCTCCCCCCCCCCCCACCACTCGTGTCTAGCAGTGCAAATCAACCATTAGTGAAACCTCGCTATACATACATACTCTCTGGTTACACGAAAGATGTAAGATACAACATTACAATATTATTAATTTTTACCGTCCTTGGTTACAAAGCTACAGTGTGTATCAAACAGGAAATTGTGCAATTAATTCATGTCACGATCTACCTCAAAGTCTAGACAGGCAGTGAAAGAAAAAATGTCTATGCAATTTAATTTTCTACCGATCTGTGAAATTCTTCACTACACTAGTGCATATTCTTTAGAATGAGCGGGATCAACATTGATTGTCTTGAAAATTGGCTGTTGGATTTAACTGATATTTTGTGTATGTTCTTATTTTATACTAAATCTAACGGATCTGATTTTTCATTTGTCAGGCTATAGGCTGATTTGGCATTTGATTCTTTGCGCTTTGTATAAGAATCGTTAAGAAGGCTGAATTATTAAAAAGCCATTTCCGCAGTACTAAACATGCGAAACAAAATAATTATGTGTTCGTCTTGAACCGGAAAAAGATCACATAAATCAATAAATGTGTCAATAAATATTTCGATGGGACTTGCGCGCCGTATTCAACCAGAGCCAAACCCCTTTAAGTCGGTTAAACAAGATCCGATATTAACATATTTACGTTCCAATCATGAGCACTTTGAACACTATTTCCGTGAGCGGAAATGACGCACTGTTTCAGGGGGGAAAAAGCAAATCCGTGGTAGAGCAGAGGCAGATCGATCATATCACCCGAGGGCTTAACCGCATGAAAAAGTAGTATGGCTCAACTTAAAGATCATTTAAAAGCTAATAACCTCATGGAAAAATTTCAATCTGCATATCGTGAACATCACAGCACTGAAAGTGCACTTCTAAGAATTGTTAATGACACCTTACGATCAAGCGATGAGGGAAACATTACCATTCTTACGTTGCTAGATCTATCAGCCGCTTTTGATACCACTGATCATTCGATACTCCTTGAAAGACTATCTCTAACATCTGGAATCTCTGGCATAGTTTTGTCATGGTTCAAGTCTTGACAAAAAGATCTCAGTCAGTGTTTATTCAAGGTAGTTATTCTACCAAATTCCAACTTAAATACGGAGTACCACAAGGTTCTGTTCTGGGCCCTGTTTTATACACCTTGTACATGTCACCATTAAGTAAAGTTTTTGTATCATACAGTATGAAATATCACATGTATGCAGATGACTCGCAGCTTTATGCAGCATCTCAGTTGGTTGACTTTCCTTCACTTGTGAGTCAAGTTCACAATTGTTTTGACTCTGTAAAAACCTGGATGCGTAATAACAAGCTCCAGCTTAACAATGACAAAACCGAGGTTATGCTATGTGCCACTGAATCAAAGCTAAATAAGATTGAAGTCAGTGAAATACAACTAGCTGACACTGATATTCATTTTTCAGAGAAAGCAAAAAACCTGGGTGTCTTTTTGGACAAAAATCTTTCCATGGAGTATCAGATTAATTACATCACCAAATCAATGTTTTTTGAAATACGAAGGATTTCACGTATGAAATCTGTTCTGACTCAGGAAGCAGTGAAAACATTAGTTATCTCCTTGGTTTTGTCTCGCCTTGATTACTGCAATTCACTCTATGCTGGTCTCTCAGATGAAAAGATTTTTCAACTGCAAAAAGCACAAAATTGTGCGGCTCGTTTAATTCTTGGAAAGTCAAAATTTGAAAGTAGCACAGAAATGCTCAAAATCCTTCATTGGTTACCAGTAAAAGCCAGAATAGAATACAAAATTGCTGTGTTTTGCTACTGTAGTGTCACAACAACTGCACCTACATACATCAGTGAACTTCTCTGTCCCTATGCTCCTCCCAGGGCCCTGAGATCTCAAGACTCGGGGCTCTTGGTGGAACCTAGGTGCAACCTCAAAACGTTCGGCGACAGGTCATTTAGTAAAATTGGACCTGCATTATGGAACTCACTACCAAATTCCCTGAGATCAGCATGCAGTGTAGAGAGTTTTAAAAAACAACTAAAACCTCACCTGTTTAAAAAATATTTAGATAAATGATTTGTGTGTGTGTGACCGTTCTTTAGTATGTGTGTGTGCGCGTATGGTGGACAATGTTAAGCGCCTTGAGGCCTCGGCGAAAGGCGCTATATAAATGCTCTTATTATTATTATTATTATTTATCTGTCTATTAAGTACGTCAAAGAATCTGAGACCACCGAAACAGACCTAAAAACTTGCTTGTGTTTCCCCTCAAAGCAAGAGAGTAAACCGAATTAATGATAAACACATATAGTTTTGGTTTAGCTTTGAATGGTGAACGCCTAGCGATCAATAGCTACTTCTGTCAACATTTATTCATGTTAAGAGCTGGTTATCCACAGGCGTTAGAACAATAGCTTTAACTCTGCTCAAAAGACAACGGCGGCTTGGTCTAATTTTGAAGGTTTTTCGACCGACTGAAAAGGATTAAGAGGAGGGGACAGACCATAAGTGCCGTCTGTTTAAGATATTAATATAATAATAATGTTGATCGTTATTGTTTCTAGCCATGGAGTTTGCAACACTTACAGCGGAGGTTTCCACTTTTCCATACAAAAATCTCATGACTGCAACTTGTCTGTCTCCTGCACATTTTTGACAACTCAATATTTGTCTCCACCAATTCTCTGCTTTGAACATTGTCATTTGGAATTTCAAGATCTTCTTCTCTACCCTAAAACACATCACAGGGTTAGTCAAAGGATAACTGGAAGGAGGTGAATAAAAGAGAAAAGGCCGTAAATTGAAGAGACTGTAATGTCAACAAGGAACATGATAATCTAATGAGTATGACGACCAAGAGAGAGAATCAGAGAGTGAGTATGAAGTAGTTAGAAAAATAAGATGTAATGGCTGATAAGAGAAAATGAAGATGAAGAAGAAGTAGAAGAAGGTTACAAATGCGAATGTTGGGAGAATGGACAAATTTACTCATTGTGAGAGCCACAGATGATGAAAGCTCTTTTGTTTGTTTGTTTTAATTTCATGTTTTTATGCTCATTTGGTGTATTATCTTTTTTTTTTCTTCAGTTTTTACCTAAATAACAATTACCATAAAGTAAATTTAAACCCAGTAAACAATTGTTACAAAGCCAGTTTATAACCAATGCTTAGACTAGATATAAAAAAGTCAAAATTATACCTAATAAACAGTTATTACAAACCTATTTATACCTGGTTAACAATTATTACAAAGGCTGAAATATTTGTTTTATTTACCTTTATTACTTATGATGTAGAATGGGAGTCCAGATAACATTTTATATTGATCCACTTGATGGGTGATTGTCAGAGGCAACATGTGGCTCATGAACTGCTGTTGCCTGACCAAGATGGGGTACTCTCTGAGGGTCATAGCGAGGACAATTTTCTCACTGAATTTTTTTAACCATATTTGATGACGTAGCCAGATGTACGGGTTTTGCCTTCACATTTAATAGTGAGCATGCACAACAACAGCCAAAGCTGCAGCAGTGACGAAAGGTTCAGGGTCTAAATCATCTACTGACAGCACGGGTTTCAGCCTTATAAAAAAAAAAATGACCTCACATTTACCATCTAGGACCAGGGCTTCGGCATACAAAAAGGTATCTTTTACCTGTCAACAAGACTCCAACTTTTCAGCCAGGGGGTCATTTGGAAATGTTGAGAACCACTGGAAGTCTTGACCCAACATGGGTTGCCATTCTCAATGAATGCAACAGGCCACGTGAGCGCTGACGTTGGCGCTGAGTAGAAAAGGTACAAAAGTAACCCAACTCGCTCTGTGGTTCATGCGAGAAATACGGAGACGAAAATGCTTGAATATGGTGCATTTGTATGAGTGAATAAGGAGTCATAATAATATATACATTGCTTAACATTTTAACATTTAACTTCATCATTCGAATTTTCTACCGTTATCAGTCAATGCTTTTAGATGATAATTAGATATGATACCTTCTGGTCTAGGAACCAAAAACGGTAACTTCAGATTGGCAGTGTTGAAAAATTACTCTGTAGTCGTGTAAACGCCGAACTTTACACTCTGGTGTTCGAGGGATGACGACACAGTAAGTGCTTTAGCGATTTATCTCTTCTCGCCCTCCCTCCCCCCCCCCTACGGCCACAGTTAGAGCAGATGGACAAAATTGTCTAAATGTTAAGCAATCCTAGGAGTCAATGACAGTGCAGGTGTGATGATCTCGTTAAGCTATGAGGGAAGTTTTGCTGTCTTAACATATTTCTCGGAGAAACTAAAATCGTTTATAATTACAATGAAGGTTGATTTCGACATTATGAATATCCTACTCATCTGTGACAGTATCATAGCATTCTGCAATTTAATCATTAAAATGTAGCGAAGTAGGTCTTCTGTATTTTGACCATCGGACATTTCGTCAATAAATTGTAAGCTGGGCAATATATCGCCGTTATAGAAGTGCTGCAGTGTAATATATGAACTCTGCCACAGGCTAGATATTATGCTCCTGGATATTTTTCATGTCAGAAAGGTGCTTTATGGTAACAGTTGTTGAAGTGCTCTCTTTCTAATGTAGCATGAAAGAAGCCTTTGGGGTAAGGCTGTAATTGTAACCCCTCTACAGATGCTTTTGTTTTGTTCAGCATGTCGGAGTGAAGCCTTTTATGATGCCTGGCATCTCGCAGTTCTTCTATAGATGCTCACATTTCAGTCACACAGTTGTGTCTTTATTCATCTCATGGTGATTCGAAGGAAGAACAGAACGGACAGACAAGATATCATTTACTCAAGACCAATTGGGCAGTGCTGGAACTGCCACAGTAGTTTATTTGTTTGTCTCATTTACGTCACCAAAAAGTGTGATGCATCCCGCCCCCAATGTTTTTTTTTTATTTTGGGGGTGGGGGCACCTCAGCTGAGCATGCGCAGCCTCAAAGGTTGGCTGTAATTCAAAAAGAAGAATTGAAGCTGTCTGCAGACCGTAACATAATCAATACGGCCTTGGAGCTTCTGATGAAGGTGGAAATAAAATTCAAGATTTGGTGTGAGCACAAGGTCTGTAACGGCAGCTGAAACAAAATAGTATGAAACAGTTCCAGCTATGTGGATTTTCTAAGGTATGTCTTCGGCCATTTATGTTGAAATGATTTTGTGGCCGTTTCTGGGTGATCTCCTTGGGTGTGGCAAGATCAATGTGTCGCCGGCCTGGAAAACTGTCGTATGCCAAATTTTCAAAAAAATTTAAAATCTGATAAGTAATTTTGTTTTGTTTTTATGTCGCCGATCTAACCAGCTGAGTCACAAGTCGATAGCTGCTTCCTGTTTTATGGAATCAAATAGGAATGGATAGTTCTTCTATACGACACACGCAAGATGAATAAAGCGTTGTTTTTTTCGTGCTGCTCTTGAAAAGTAGCCATTTTGACCAATGACGACTTGTGGCTGATCTAGTAGGGACTCCTTTCCTCCTATCATTCTGGCATATTCTGTCTATCGTCTTTCTGTTTTCCCCTATCACATTGTGATCGCTGTTGTGTCCACTTGATTTCTCCAAACCCCAATTCAGACTCAGACGACTGGGGTGTTGACATGACTTGAGTTTACGAGAACCGAAATACAATTCAACTGGTTTTTCCACAGGCAATAAGGCACATTAGGTGGGCGGTGGTCAACAATGAAAACCATAGCAGTGGTAACTTCAAACCTTTTACTTTTACTCCAGTCACTGGAACATGCCGAATCACATTCAGAGACAATCGGTAAGTGAGTTTTGAATATCTTTAGGTCTACATTTTACGCCCTACGGCGTCTAGCGACTCTTTCAGATAGTATGTCAGTGGGGCAAGAATTTCAGGTGCAAGTTCCAGCACCCACGTCACTACTGCAATGGCAGCTGGCGTCCGCTCCTACTATTGGAGCATCTTTAGTCAAGGTGTAGCTTTGGTCAACAGGCCGTTCATATCCATTGACTACAGGGGCGAGTTGGCAGAATTGCTCTGAACACCAAACTGCATAACATTCTTATCATTTCTTATCAGGAATTTCATGACAGAATTCGAAAATAAACCGTTGGATGTTCAGAGCAGCATTAGTTATATATGTAATTTAAATCTTCTACTTTCTGGTAATCCAGTGTTGAGCGAATTTTGATGCTTATAGTCGAATTGTTGGACATCACACTAAGCGAAAACGCCATGAAAGTGAAAGTGCCATATCTGATTAATACAATGTCAATACATTAGACTGAAACTATGCGTGGTCTGAATTAATCAGCATGAATGAAAGGAAACAGTATCGAAACAGGCCATAGTCAAACCTTGACAACTTAATAATAGTATTAAGACAAAACTGTTTGTAACTGCTATTCTGTGCTATTCCAGGGTTATAAATTTGATATTAAGGCAAGTCACATTTTTACTGACTTTCTAGAGTGGGGGGGGGGGGGCGAATAAATTTCTTCATAAGTGTTGGTATGTGGAGGTTCCCTCTTATTTCTTTAAACCCCATAAGGTATTGCCACTTTTAAAGCAAATACAATTAGTACGTGGAATAAGATTTGAACGTTTATTTCCACAATGTAACTCTCCTTTCTTATATCTCCTGGGCAAACAAGAACTTTCGCATTATCTCTTTGAGGCAATATTTCTAATTACAAGTTACACTTGCGGTTTGAAGGCTAGCTTCACGTCATTGACATAGCGTGCATCCGTTCTACTGGGCCCAAATCCCCTGCGGGGTGCATTTATGCAATACCATATCCAACTGCCTGTTTTAGTGTCGTCAAACCACAGTTCTGAACCTTGTCATTTCCTTTTCTCTGGCAAATGACCAAATTGTGACCAGGAGAACACAAAAGAAGGCACACTTTCGCAGGATTACAAGTTATATCAAAATGGTCGTCAAAGGATGACACGCCTCATTGTCTGTGCCAGAATGTATGAATAAGTGAGTGAGCAGTGCTGAGTATCTGCCAGAAATCTTTGACTTGGTGCTGTTATTTGCTCATGGCCATAGGTCACCACGGTACTTTCCATCTCACCCACCTACCGCAGTCAACCTGCATTATGTCATTGTCAGCACACTCCTGGCAAGAAACAATTATAGATCGTATAATAATATATTATTTTTTTCTGACAATCTTTGAAACATCCCGCATTCTCTGAAATTACATGTTTGGGGAAGAAAAATGTGTCAGTGTCTAAAGTTACTCGTCGGGGGGGTGGGGGGGGGGGTGAAAAATGTGTCAATGTCCAAAATTACTGGGGCTGGGGTGTGTGTGTGTGGGGGGGGGGGGGGTGTCAATGTCTGAAATTACTGGTTTGGGGAAGAAAAGTGTGTTCATTTCTGAAATTATTTGTTTCGGGAAGAGAAATGTGTCAATGTCTGAAATTACTGGCTTGCTGAAGAAAAATGTGTCCAAGGCTGAAATTATTGGTTCGGGGGAGACAAATGTGTCCACACCTGAAATTAATTGTTTCGGGAAGAGAAATGTGTCAATGTCTGAAATTACTGGCTTGCTGAAGAAAAATGTGTACATGGCTGAAATTATTGGTTCAGGGAAGACAAATGTGTCCACACCTGAAATTAATTGTTTCGGAAAGAAAAATGTGTCCATGTCTGAAGGGAACAAAGTAGACCAAGATTTAATATAACAGAGAAGCAAAGGAAAAAACGGAAGTAAAAGCAAACAAACAAATATTACCTTAAATAAAACTGGAAAGTCTAGTCAAAATCACACATATAAAAGAAAAAAAAAACACGTGACACTCACAAACATGTTTAGAACTTGAGAAAGTGAATAAAGAAGTAAACAATATGATGTGATTTTTCTCCTCACTAGACGTTCCTACACAACCCGTCATATCGGCGGACACTACAGGACCCTTACTAGTCGGAAGCGTTGTAGTTATATCTTGTGACGCTACGTCGACATTGTATGGTGGAGAAACCTACAGTTGGTACGAAGGCGGCCGGCGGATCACCAGGTCCACTTCTCCGATCAAGACCGCGGGGTACACTTATGAAACCACCGTCTCCTATACATGTCTCATTGATAACGCTGTTGGTGCTTCACCTCTCAGCGAGGAATTTCAACAGATGTTCATGGGTGAGTAAATAAGCTGTCACTGTCAGCACACTCCTGACCCTAAACAGTTATAGATCGTATAACAATATACTAATTTTTCAAACAATCTTTGAAACATCTCACAGTCTCTGAAATTACTTGTCTTTGAAAGAAAAATGTGTCCATGACTCAAATTACTGATTTGGGGAAGAAAAATGCCTCAATGTCTAAAATTCCTGGTTTTGGGAAGAAAAATGTGTCAAAGTCTGAAATTACTGGTTTGGAGAAAAGAAATGTGTCAAAGTCTGAAATTACTGGTTTGGAGAAAAGAAATGTGTCAAAGTCTGAAATTACTGGTTTGAAGAAAAGAAATGTGTCAAAGTCTGAAATTACTGGTTTGGAGAAAAGAAATGTGTCAAAGTCTGAAATTACTGGTTTGGAGAAAAGAAATGTGCCAAAGTCTGAAATTACTGGTTTGGAGAAAAGAAATGTGTCAAAGTCTGAAATTACTGGTTTGAAGAAAAGAAATGTGTCAAAGTCTGAAATTACTGGTTTGGAGAAAAGAAATGTGTCAAAGTCTGAAATTACTGGTTTGGAGAAAAGAAATGTGTCAAAGTCTGAAATTACTGGCTTGCTGAAGAAAAATGTGTCCATGTCTCAAAATATTTGTATGGGGAAAAACTGTCCATGTCTGAAATTACTGATTTCGGGAAGAAAAAATTTAATGTGTCCATGTCTGAGATTATTTATTTGGGGAAGAAAAATGTGTCCATGTCTCAAAATATTTGTGTGGGGAAAAACTGTCCATGCCTGAAATTATTGGTTTCGGGAAGAAAAATGTGTCCGTGTCTGAAGGGAACAAAGTAGAACAAGATTTACCATAATAGAGAAGCAAAGGAAAAAAAAACGAAAGTATTAACAAACAAATAAAAATTAGCCTAAATAAAACTGAAAAGTCTAGTCAAAATCACACATACAAAAGAAAGAAGAAATCAGACACCCACAAACATGTTTAGAACTTGAGAAAATGAATAAAGAAGTAAACAATATGATGTGATTTTTCTCCTCATTAGACGTTCCTACACAACCCGTCATATCGGCGGACACTTCAGTGCCCTTACTAGTCGGAAGCGTTGTAATTATGTCTTGTGACGCTACGTCGACATTGTATGGTGGGGAAACCTACAGTTGGTACGAAGGCGGCCAGCTTGTTGTTACCACGTCCACTTCTCCGAAGATGTCCGCGGGGTACACTTATGAAACCACCGTCTCCTATACATGTCTCATTGATAACGCTGTTGGTGCTTCACCTCCCAGCGAGGAATTTCAACAGACATTCATAAGGGAGTAAATTAGGTTACAGTCAGTGTTTGCTATAATTACGTGTTTGCCTATGAGTAGTGGAGAAGTTTGAGACTGAGTTTGAGACAGCGTGAGCCGACACGATAACGGCCATACTGTGCAGGGAAAAAGCATAGTATAGGAAGGCAGAATAGAACAGAAAGAAGAGATGGAGACACTGCCAGGAGAGTACTAAAACCACCTGCTTGTTGTAACACAAATCATGTACTTTAACTGTATGAGCACAATATGTATGGCACTTACCAAGTAACGTCCTCTGACCAAAGATCTCATTTTCTGACTGGCCAGCAGTAATTAGGGTCCTCATATGAAACAGAATAAATGACATTCTTAAAGTAAACTATCCACTGGTTTTCCGCCGAGACTCTTTTGGCCTTGCACTGTGGTAGTTACACTGCAGTAAGTACATAAATTTTAACTGATATGTCAACTTTGACAAGTTTTAACTCTTTATTAGAGACACCCTGGACTTACAACCAGAAGGTTTGTTAATTGTGATATATCAAAGTTATATTTCCCTACCCAGTGAGAAATTCGTGTTAACAGAAATGCCACTAGATGGGCATTACGTAAAACAGATTAAACAAAGATTATCTATGCGCTGTTATCAGCACGAAAATTTCAAACATTTCATGACAAACATTACCTGTGTTCTGTTAATAATGGTGGGTCTTGGTGTAAATGGTCTTTGTAATGGTTGCTCCCATTGATGACATCAGTGTATTATTATGTCATGACGCAGATGTACCAGCTCGACCAGTCGTATCGGCGGGCAATGCAGGTCCTGCGTATGTTGGCGTCACGGTGTCTCTGTCCTGCTCGGCCACCTCAACACTAATAGGTGGAGAAGGGTACAGGTGGTACAACAATGGTCAGCGAGACCCAAGCGCGAGTTCGGCAACCTACACCATCAGCTCGGCCACAGCTACCACCAACAGTTACACGTGTGTCATCTATAATCTCGTAGGCTCGTCCGACCAGAGCATGGCCTTTGACCAGCAGTTCATCTGTAAGTAGTAGGCCTAGTTTAGTGATCAGTGAAACGCTTTGTGTTTACGGAGCACAAATACAAGCTCAAAGAAGCACGATTATTTAATGGAAGTGCATATCCGTGCAACATGTTTACCAAAAGCGCGACTGGTGAAGGTTTGCTGAAACAAAACTTGGTATGGTGTTCACGAATTTAAAGTGACAACACATGGAATAGTCAGATGGACCTGGGGGCGTGAGGGTCTGGACAGTTTGTATCAATGGGCGGTAGTCAGATTGACTAATCAGGCGAAAAGGGGCGGGGGTAGCCATTGGTGACCGACGTACACTCAAGTATATTATTAGCACAGATCACGCAATCTCCAAGCAAAAGTCGGATTGTTTTGCTACTAAGCCGATTCATATTTTTAAAAACTATGCAAATTAACAAGGTCAGTAATATAGTATTCCGGTGTGTGTTGTACGTCATCGAATTGTGTGCGTTGTACGGATATGCACTGTCCATATCCGTACAACATGTTGTACGAGTTATTTAAATCTATTTTGTGCATAGCATTATTTTTCGTCTTTCAGTTTGTTTTATCTTCACGTGCTATGGTAAGACTTGAAGCCTGTGGATCTTTAGGGTTGAACACCAAACACTGCATACTGGACTGTCATGGTGATTACTTGCAATTTCATTCTTTATGACCAGGCGGGCACTAGCCGATTTTGATCGGTCAACTAGTTGGGTGGTGCGTCACGACATTGAATTTTAATGATTTACAGCTTTCGTGACGTCAAAACTAGTTGGCCAATCAAAGTCGGCCTCTGCGGGGCCGGACCTTATGAAGAGATGTGGTGAACCTTTTCCAGTGTTGACATCGTTAATAACTGCTCAGCGCCACGAACGGAATTTGGCGGGTTGATACAGTGTCTCGGGGCAGACCATATAATTAGTATGCATCAAGAACTTTATGGGAAAAGTGTGTGTGTTTGGGGGGGGGGAATCAATATGAAGTCATGTTCTATAAAGAATGAACAACTGTGGGTCAAGATCATTGATATAATAATATATAATAATATGAGAACTTTATATCAGACTTATTCAATCAGAGACGAACCTCTAAAGGTATATACGAGATTTCTCAACTGGTGCATGACGATTTTGTTGTGCAAATTTATGATACACAATAAGATGCCAAAGGCCTCACAATATCCATCATTGCTTTAAAAATCGAGCAGCTGACAGTATAAAACATAACCCTTGCACACCTCAAGGACAGCAGTTGGTTTCCTGTTAATAATAGAGATTGACAGCATCGTTGACTTCCTGCACGGACCACGGCGCTGGTTACGAGCTGATGTTCCCGTATTCTTCAGAGGAGTTTCACAGTCTGGCCGTTACACTGACTTCTTTGCGTGACACGGCGTTTCTTATTGAATTCTTACTGAAGTGAATGGTCAGGTGTGAATCCAAATCGTACAGAGCTTTTCTATACAGAAACTATATTAAACAAATTTTAATGTGTTACCTAAATTTTGCGTTACTTCATAATGCTATGTGAATTCGGGGCGCGCCTCTGGCGTGCCTTATGATACGGGTTGAAGCTTTGACACATTCATTCAGTTCTCTCCTCCCGTCATATGTTTGTTTCTAATTTGGTCGATAAATTTTATGGTCGGCATTTAAATGTCTTTCAAAGTGACTGTGGTATCGTATGTGCAGAACCTTTCTTTGAATACACTAATAGAGTTATGAAAATTTTTATAATGATTTTGAATTGTTGAAACGATTTCATAGCATTTTTGCATGAAAATATTAGTGTTGCCAATCCGCGCCAGGCTGAAGACGTCTGATCCGACCGCACGGAACAGAAGTCCAGATTCCCCATGCCTTTGTCACAGAGAAACATGCTTAAGAAAGAAAGTCGACAGAATACGGCCGATTGTAGTAGCTTTAAATCAGTAATATGATTTCACTTTAAATGTTTCAAATAACCCCATGTTATAAATTCAGATTCCAGTATTTTCATTTAAAAAAAATTACTATTATATTATTTTACGTCTTGTGTTCATTTTACCATCGAAATTTCATGTCCCATCATTTTTTATAAAGTTTTCTACGATGAGGCAAGGATTTCCTCGACGTTGCTGATCATAATGCCCACGCTTTATCGTCACCTGATTATTTGTCTATTACAATAATATTTTGGGCCGGCAGGCGGGACACGGACTGTAATATTATAGTCTAATATTATGCTTTTATGTTTCAGTACATTATCTTGGCATGAGAAATTAGTAAGGGCAAAAATTGTGTTGGCAATTTGTTTCTTGCTCAGGCTGAAATTATCAGTGAAATATTTTCATTCTTCATTTTGTGACACTATTTGGACATTTTGTTATCTCTGAAATGATGCTCAAACACGTCAAGTTTGGTAAATCTAAATCACGTCTCAGGTGGTTAAAGTGCTGGTGTGTGAATATTCCTTATTTGTGTTGTGTGATGTTGTTGCTTTGCTATAGACGCTATAGGAGTGTATAATATTCCATGATCAACCATGTCTTTCACGTATGGAGACGGGTCAGCTGTTCCGACTACAGATTTCCACGGCCCTGAAGCACTGAGCAACACAGGCTGTGTCACCATCTCTGGTCGGTCTGGCCAGAGCTGTAACCTGCAAGAAGTTGCCTGCGCGTGAGGATCATACGGAGCTGTCTGCAAGTACCCATGCCAATGTAAGTTGGGAAACGCCAACAGCGCTTCCGTCACATTAGTATTTTCTTTGTGACAGTTGGGAACCTGTTATCTGAGCCTGGGAGGGGGGGGGGGTGTTAACCTGATAGATAGTTTTGGTCCCACAGATTTATACATTTTATTTTGATTTATAATGAAGTCTGCGACGAAATGTACCGACAGTCGATTCTTTCCCATTAATGTCCAATATCGTTGTGTTCAATTTAAAGCCTACACATTTTATGTGTACACAGTATTGTTCTCTCAGAACTGAGATCGACGCTGACTTCTGCATTTTACGACAATTTCTACTACTCCTTTTCATTGTAAAATCTGAAAAACATTTTTTTTTCTTATGACCACAGAAACAAAACTGATTGACTGGAACACTAGGCCTATATTACAATCACTGGAGAACACACAAGCACAATAAATAAATAAATAAATAAATAAATCAAGCACATTCCATTTTAACTTGTCAGTTCCTGGATTTTTTCATTCAGATATAGCACGATAAACTTTAAAACCAATCAGTGGAGACCTATATCAGCTCAGATACTGACGGATGGGTAGGGGATTTTTTTTTTTTTGGTCGGGGGTGGGTGGAGGGGTGATGAGAGATAATGCTACAGCCTGGACGCGAGTAGGGTGGGGGGGGGGGCACTAGTCACAGAACAAAATGAAATACCTTCTGAGTACGCAAGTTTGCGGTTTGACACACCAGATGCTGGGCAGTGTCGTGGAAATCCCCCTTATCCAGTGCTCAGTGAGATGTTATTAGTATGCTGTAGGGTAATTATTATTGTCTGTTCCTTCTCACCGAAAAACATTTACGTGTATGTCCTAGCTGTCAGCACTGTTTTCCATCTTTTGCTTTTGAAATGCGTATTGATACAACAGACGTGTCTTATTTATTAAGCTTTCACGTTTCAGTGCATTGTCTTGGCATCTGGAAAGAATAAAAACTGTATTGGCAGTTTGTTTCTTTGCACAGGCTGAATGATCGTTGAAGGGACAATAATATTGTCCTTCACATAAACAGTTTGTCAAAAGTGACAAAAATACCGGTTTCTTCCATAGGTTCTCAAATTCTCTATCTCGGCAGCTTTAAAACATGCATTTCTTCTTGTTACTTCAATTATTATTTCAGGATTATGTTGAAAAAGTAACATGAATTTTGATGACTGCTATACACTGCTTGGCGCAAGGGAGTAGCTTAGTCATTACATGTTATAGTCTATCCTTGTTGTTCTCAAGAGGACGTGGCGGGCTTGCTTTTAGAATAACTTATTAATGATATCCACTTTCTCATTGTTATTCACTGAATTTAATGGGGGGGGTGGCTGGGGGGGGGGGGGCTAGGACTGTGACACTGACAGATCAGCTAACAGGGCTTAACAGGTTTTACTCACCTGAGAAGTTCATGATGGATCATGAGTAGACCAAAACCAACAACAATAGGATCTGAAAAATTCAGGGAAGAGTTCCTCACGGCTCAGCCACATTCTTTATCCCCATTCCTCACACTGAACTCAATTTTAACCCTAGCTAACCCTATTCTTAACTCTAAAGTTATTCCTGACCTGTCCTTATCCCTAACCTCCTAAATCTAATCTTTTTGCTAACGTCATCAATGTGGAACACTAAGAGTTCAGAGTGGTCAGTACATAATGGAGCTCTTTCTAAAATTCAATTTCGAATGCTGTATTTCCACTCCATTTTACTCAACTCTTCAGGGAGTGGTATTACGCTGAGCAGTTCTTTGGGGACTTCCCTACAACCCTCAGACAGGACCACACTCCTTTTCAGCGCCGGTGGCGATGTTCAGCAATACTCTGTGTACAGGGACAATGTATTATTTGTAACGACCTCAGAACAGTCTCACACTGTTGGGGATCCTGGAGCCAACGTCAGGACCGTCTACACATTGACGGCCACAAGACCAACAGGGGGTTTTGGGGTCTACACATCTACGCTGTCTGTTTTTTACAGAGGTGGGACAGGTTCCTTGCATTTGAGTTATAAACTGGGTTTCGGTTGTAGTGAGCCATGTATATTACACAGTCCGGTACTTAAGCACACCTTGGCGAATTGGACACGGTGATCTAGAGGCAAGGTGCTAGTCTCTCATGCGGAAGGTACCGGGTTCGATCCACAGTCGGTGCAGGTAAGTTGGAACTTCTTGGGGGAAACATTCCTGTCACTGATCCTATGGTAAGTTGAATCGAGCACGTAGTCTTCTCGGATAAGGACTAAAAACTCGGAGGGACCGTTTACACGTTGCGCAAGTTAAAGATACCGTACCTCGGCAGTTGAAAGTCAAGAAGAGAGCACCGAACAAGGCCCCTGTCCCGGCAAAATTCTAAAGAAACCAATCCCTACCACAAAAACACGCAGAAACAAGAACAAGAAAGTACAAAAACAAGAAAAGTGAAGTGTAAATGCCAAGAGCAGTGAAACCTCCTCAAGTCAAGACCTAAATACAAACACACCTCAGCTTCCTCAATCATCATCATCATTGCCTTTCTCACCCTGGATCAGGGTATAGGCCACCAACAAACACCTTCCATCCCTCTCTATCATGGGCCAGCCTCTTTACATTATTCCAAGTCTTTCCGCTTCGTTGCACATCATTTTCTCTGGCTCTTCTCCACGTTCCGCGCGGCCTTCCTCTTGATCTCTTGCCCTGGGGATTCCAATCCAATACCTTCTTCGTGATGCTGTTTCCTGGCCTCCTGAGAGTGTGGCCGATCCATCTCCATCGCCTCCTACCAATTTCCTCTCTGACTGGGTTCTGTCTTGTTCTTTTCCATACAATTTCATTGCTGACCTTGTCTGTCCATCTGATCTTAAGTAGCTTCCTCAAGTAAAACATTAAATCTCATGGAATACTTATATAATGGTATAGGCCATGTTTGAACACATTTTACCGAGTGTAAAGTGTAATTTGACTGTAAATATTGGAATATCAAGCCATCTACTGCCAAGTGAATGCCAAAAGACAAATGCAAATAACAGTATTTATAAACTAATTAAACAAAGAAACAAACTAATAGAAAGCACAGATTTATTTTAGAAGTTCTTGAGATACAGCCTTATATACCAGCCTTTCAAAGTTTGTGATAATTACATCAGAGATTTCTTTCTTCAACTTTTTGTAGTGGTGAACTTGTCTATTTGCTGCCATGAATCTGTCCGTGCCGTTAAGATGTAATTTCTACTTATAAAACAATAAAACTTGATAATAAAAAAAAAAAACGAGAATAAAATAACAAAAATTACACTGGAACATATTACGGTATACCATCAAGTAACATTATAGGCTTACGTAATCACCGAAAAGTGCCCGTGAGTTGTGTTGACTGCTTGAAGGAAAGAGGTTTCCTGTCCGGAGTCCCGGATCGAACAATTTGACATTGCAGGAAATTGTTATTGTAGCAGTTGATAGTGTTCGGTTTTCGTATTCTTCGATTGCAGTGAAATACTGAATTCTTGAGATACACCTTACAGTTGTTAGTAATTTTGCTCGAGGAAAGAGGGAGATATGGACAAACAAAAAACGGAAGCGCGGGGGAACGCGATATTACAATGGGACAGGAGCACGATGAGATCATGCTCATAAACGTCACAGTGATCACCATCAAAACTACGCAAGTCTGAATGTTGAAAATGATCAACTGAATGGTGCTGGCTTGTTCCACTTCTTTTTGTCCTAGGCGTTGTTCATCCACTGCAAGCTGCAGCCCTCGGCAGACTTCTTCCATCTAATTCTGTACTTTGCCTCTCTTTGCCATGTTGTACCCTTTTTATGATGTCATCCAGCCATGTTCTTGTTAGTCTTCCTCTGGATCTCTTCCCAGTCCTTGGTTGCCAGTCAGTACAACGTTTTGTCCATCTATTGTCTTCATATCTAGACGCGTGTCGTTTCCATCTGTGGCTGAGTACATACTTTAATGCTTTTGTCTGTGATCTTCTTTCTTATTCCACAGCTTAGCACTTTTTCTTGTAGTTTTAGATTCAATATCTTCCCTTTCTCCATGACATGGACCCACAACGCACCCTGTCCTTTCTGAGAGAGGCTAAGATCTACAACTTGATATAATCACTTTTATACTCATTTACAAACTTTTTTTCCAGACCTATACAAAAGAACTTTTTTTTTTAGAATTTTACAAATGTGTTGACATTGTATGAATGTATTGAATTCTTTGTTAAACTTAACAGCTCTGAATACGAAATATAAGTAAAGGCAGTGAACCCAAATAGACCACGAGGGCGCAAAATGGCTGTTTTGGTGCCGACCGTCTGTAAAGCCCAGACTCTAACTTCCATGATGGCTCTCTGTGCTGTTCCGAGTTTCATTGGTCAGTTGTTCTGTGAGGGACCAGGTTTGGCATCCGTATGTCATCACTGGGAGAATATATTTTCAAGGCTGTTGGTTTGATCCACTCACGTCACAAAAATTGGCTCGGCCATTGACTCTTGAGTACCTTAAAAGTGCAATCTGGCGCTACTGGCATGAGACGCATTCGGAAGTCTCTTCGAATTTCTTTATGCTTTGCACAGCATCCCTCCACCATCCCCCACCCCCTCCTTGCACCGCGGTTCAGCATGCGCAGTCGAGGATATTGGGTTGCTGTTTTTTTGTTGTTGTTGTTGTTGTTGTTTTTTTTGGGGGGGGGGGCACGTTGGCTAAGCGTGTCCACTCACAAAGATGTAATGGCTGTAATCCAAAAAGAACCGAAACTCGTGGGAGAATGAATCATGGGATCTTCGCCTGAAGACGAATTAAACTTCAAAGTTTGATAGAAGCACAAGATATGTGACGTCAAATGAAACAAACCCATATCATGTATGTCAGCTTGACCTCACATCTCTGACTGTATCTTTTGTCTGCAGAAACACCCACGATTATAGTGGCGCCCATTGACAGCACCACTCCGGGTGAATATTCAACCGGTACCATCGTGACGTTCACCTGTGTTACAGTCTGGGCCTCCGTCAACGCCAGTTACGTTTGGACGGTGTCTGACCAGAGTGGAGTCTGGACCTTCTCTGGAAAGACGGAACAGTTCCTGAACGTGGACTACACTGACCTTCAGTATTATGAGAGTGCGATTAGATGTGAATACCTTAATCCTGCTCAGATCACGTCAGATGTAGCTTCGTATGAGATCACGTACCGAGGTAGGTTGGACTATCATGCAAAGGCAAAATGTGGCAAAAAGAACGAAAATGTATGGAGCTAAGCCTCGTGTGAGAAGTAAAATAGAAACGACACAATAAAACATAAAGGATAAAGAAAAAACAAATCAAGCTTTCGATCTACTGACCTTCCACGGAAAGAAAATTGTAAAACCATAGAAAATTAACCTTTTTTTGGTCATGAAGAAGATTGAGAGACCGAAAACTTGATTTGTGTTTCCTTTTCCTTTGTGTTTTGTTGCATCTTTTCTGTATTATTTCCTGCGCTATTGGGCCGTATTTTTTACTCCACGTCGCTGATGCATGTGATGACATGTCGCTGTCTATGCCTGCAACAGAGTTTAGTGGTTCAGCTTCGAGCATTGTTATTGCGTTTGATAGTGATTGAGAAATTCACTCTTTGTGTGCCAGTCACCGATATATCGATTCTTCCGCTGGTCACGCTTGTGCCAATCACCCATGTATCGGTACACAAGAATGCTAGGCTATTTTGTTTCGGGAAGTAAGAAAGTCGATTTTTCTATAAACAGACGTTGCTGTAGTTAATCTTCATTCATCTCCCCCACTATTTTCTTGCATTTGGGGTGGGTGGGAGGGGGGGGGGATATTACCTCATGCGGGTTTTTTGGGGGTGGGTGGGGAGTTGGGTGGGGAGAGGAGAGGGTTATTATTCTATGGGGGGGGGGGGTCTTCTGCAGGAGGTTTTTAAGCCCTTCGTCCAATATCCAGCCCAGAGAGACAGATACAAAATCCAATCGACAAGGCGACACATCCCCATGTAGAAGAGACATCATTCTAATAGTCGAACATTAAACATTTAGCCCAGGGCTCGGGCAAGCCAAGTCTGATCGGCCATATCGGGGACAAGGTGGTCTAGAGGCAAGGTGCTCGCCTCTCATGCCAAGGGTCCCGGGTTCAAAACCCGGCCGGTGCAGCCATGTTGGAAATTTGGGATTTTTCTCATATTTTTGTGTCCCTGATCCTATTGGGGGGTACGGTCGAGTAGCTAGTCTTCTCGGATAAGGACGAAAAAATTCGGAGGGCCCATGTGCACGCTGCGCACGTTAAAGATACCTTGGCACTTGGAAATAAAAAAGAGCAGGCCGAACAGGCCACTGGAAGGGTAAAATTAATAAAATGTATCCCCACCATTCCCTCCGCTCCTCCCTCATCCCCCCCCCTAAAAAAACACAAAAAAAACAACAACGCCGACCGGTGCTGCACTGTGGCGACGACATGCCTGCTCCAGTTATAAACTGGGCTGTAATGGCACGAAGGCATATTTTCCAAATGGGATTAAAGAGTTATACAAATACAAACACAAATACAAAATACAGTTGGATGGTGACGTCACAGCATTGCTTTTCAATGAAATCTAACTAGTTGGCTGGTCCGAGAGGTCACGTTGTAGCTGAGTATCGTGACGTCACCAGCCAAATCGTCACCCGATGAAGATCGTCTTTGATAGCGCCAGGGCTAGACGGTTCGTTGATGGGGAATTAGAGTGACGCTTCTTGTACGTGCCTATCTCCTCCTTATCGATTGGGTTTTGCATCTGTCTGTAAGGGTGGATAATTTGGAGGGGGTTGGGGGCATGACAGGAGATAACTCTTCTCCCTCAATGCTCGTGTTTTCATTCCTGTTGGGATTGTTCGGTAAGTTTTAACCCTGCTTTGTTAGGCACGATATCACCCATCTCACTATGCTTCTGCTTCTCTCTCTCTCTCTCTCTCTCTGTCTGTCTCTGTCTATCTTTGTCTCGCTCGCTCTCTCTCTCTCTCTCTCTCCCTCCCTCCCAGCAGCTAGTATCTTTTGTGCGTTCTGCCCTGCATAGAAAGTGCTAAGCATCTAAACTGTGACTCATAGAGATGATTTGTTCATATTCATGAACGCACATTATGTTGAATGAGTTCTGTCTGACCATGGTTAAAAATAGACATGTCACATTACTTTACGTGGGTTATTTCAGAGGGACCTGGCCGACCAGCTGTGACGTCATCAGGTCCAGCCTCTATTTACGCCAGAGAGACGGTCACTCTCACATGTTATGGTTCCTCCACTGGTGCTACGTCAGCTGTGGTATGATATCACTTGGGTATTGGGGGGGGGGGGGGGAGTCGAAATACGTTTTCTTGTGTATAGAGATTAATGTCCATCTTAAATGACAGTCACCATCCCCTGTTTCATCAAATTTCTAGATCATCCAGGAGCAGCAGAATAGTACACATCAAAGCAGATAGAGAAAGATGCAGCAGATCGTGTTTGCCGTCTGCAGTTCACCTCAACAAGACATTATATTATATTGTCCAGATGTGTGCCATATTTTACAAAAGTTCCATTCCATGTTCCTTCGTGTAATAAGTCTGTTGTCTGGTTATGGCATGTTTATGAAATAATGCATTAGATATAGTGTATACCATGTATGTGCTATTAAACACTCTGTGAAAGTGACTTTCCCTCGTGAATAATAAAGTGACTTTGATTAGCCTATTTTGCGACAATCGTGGATGCAACAAAGCAGCGCTTCACGAGCGCATTGGGTCATGCTGACTTTCTCACTGAGCTGAACAGTTTGACGTCAGTAACCCAGAAGCAGACGAGCGAGGTTGCGAGTCGAATCATGAATCCTGAAATTAAAAAAAAAAAAAAAAATCATGACATTTCTGCCTGAAATATTAAATCACCCAAATGAAGTTCTGGGATAACTGCCGAACGCGTCTCGTGGCCATATTTCTTCCAAACTGTGTTTTTTTTTTTTGGGGGGGGGGGGGCGGAACTTGAGGGCGGCCGTGCGTGGCGAGTTGGAACTATATAGAGACACATGTATTTTTATAATTAGGGCGCGGCTCCGCCATTGACTCTTGAGTACCTTAAAAGTGCAATCTGGCGCTACTGGCATGAGACGCATTCGGAAGTCTCTTCGAATTTCTGTATGCTTTGTCTGAAGAAAAAAAAAATTAATTAATTTTGGGAAAGTAAAAGTGGTAACGCAGAAGGACTGCTGGCCGGGTCGGTCTTGACCCGCACACTCTAGTGTCTTTGTAGCTCTTTGAAACTTTCAATCGATACCTTTCAGTGGTACGTCAACGGTGTCGTGGACCAAACTGCAACGTCAGTGCAATTCTCGATGACGAATGATCTACCGGGGACGGTTTCCTATGCTGTAAACTCGTGGACGTGGAGGGGACGTCGACCATAAGCGCAGAATACAGCGTAACTAATTTACGTAAGTTTTTCTAGTGAGGAGGTTCGAAAGCAGGGCTGGCTGGAGCCTCTGGTGTGTGTTGAATACCTTTTGTATCATTATGCTGTGTGCACACAGCGTACACAAACACTTACTCTGTTATGCATTAGAACAAATGGTGAAGATATCATCAGAGAAATAGAAAAGAAAAATCAATCTAACGGGGTATGAAAGTATAGAGAAAGAACGTATTCATCTGTACATATCCTATTATAGTGTAACATTATAAAGTATACATATACATTAGACAGTAACGGCAGGAAAGGCTCACTTATTAATAATGTATAAAGTATACTTTCTATCTAGAAAGGGCAAACTTCTCGTCCATTAATCTCTTCATTGACTATATAAACAATAGCAATAAAAAGTACGCCCTGCATTTCCTTTGTCATTAGAGAGAGGATGTTCATTTTAAGTTATTTATTATAGCCTTTGTAGTCTGTGATACTGATAGAGAAAACACTTATTTCATTTCTCCAGCTTCACGGGACACAAGTACAGACTTTGAAATCAGAAAAGACGAAAATAAACAAACGAACGAACAGACAAATGGCATTTAGTTTATTCAATTTCTGATAGTTTCTGTTTGTTTCTATTATAGTTCCGAGCGTCTACAGCTTTGTGTCCACGACCAATTTTTGCTACCAACTGAACAACAATCCGACGTTTACTAAGCAAGATGCTGAGACAGCATGCTCTAATGGGGCACCTGGTCAACATCTTGCCCTCATCCACAGTGGGTATGAGTTCAACTCTCTGGTATCCATGAAGGAAAAACTACAAACGTCGGTCGAGCAGTACTGGATCAGCCATCTTGTGAACAACAGTGGTATGTTCAAGGACGTAACGCAAATTTCTGCACACAGCCAAACTAAAATAATCATCTCTGATTTCCTAATGTTAAAATGGCACATTCTTGTCTTTTTTATCTGTTTTTAGAGTTCGAGATTCACTTCATTCTGTTCCCTATAATCGGCTAGTTTATTGACTTTCATTGCCCACGCTCATGGCAACAGAGCTGAGGATTCTGAAAATAAAAAAAACAAAAAAAAAAAAAACAAACAAACAAACAAAAACACCTCAGGCACACACACAGAGAAAATACTTTCAGCATTGCCTACACCTGTGCTAGATCTGCTGTGTTCAGTAAAACATTCCCCAATCGCCAAAGAACAATGGCTAGTCATACTGCGCGTGGTGGAGCTTAAATCATACTATAATAACTATTGTGGAACTAACTGTAGGCTTTCAATGCAACGGCCCCCAAATGTGTAGCGTATATTTGCCAACTGTCTGTGAGCATTTTAACCGAATGTGTGGATTTCGCGCATGTCCGAAGACGTCACTGTGCTCAAGGATTCATGAAAGAATTATTTTCTAGATTGGACCCGCGCCACAGCTTGTCCTTCCTGAGGGAGGCTGAAATCTACACGTTGATTATAAAGATGTGGAGCCTGTTTGCAAGATTTTGCATCACTCATTCATGATCTTTATACAAGACATTGTTTTTCAAAACTGTACAGGTAGTGTCAATTTATAAGGGCCAGTTCTCATTAGACTTTCATTTCTGAAATTTCAATTGATCAAGCTCTGAGAATCAAGCTATTGCGAGCTACCCAATAAACCACAAAAGGTGTGCAAAGTGGCCGTTATCGTTCCATTGCACCATTAAACCCACCCACTCATCCACCCATCATTGCAATAGTCCAAGTTCCACAGCTCTGAGACATCGTTAAGGGCATGAGGAATTTGAGGTCATTATCATTTTGATCTGGAAAATAGGAGATTACAGGGTAAAGTTCCACTGATATCGATCGTCGATCCGAATATATCACGTCTGATTGATCAGCATTAACGAAGAATGTCATTACAAGTACGTACGTCCCCGAAGTTTTTGGTTGTTGTTGTTTTTGCTCTAGTGGTACGTATTTTGAAGCCCCTTGTGACACCAGAGCTAGAGAGCTCCCCTCGAAACACTCCTAACAACAGCCTTAATTAATTATCCATTCAGATTTTCTTTGTTTTCCTCCTGTTTTTTCGTTGAAATGGTAAACTTGTCATATCCAACAAAATATAACTTTCTAAAGATGCGGTTACTTGTAGATACGAACCCCAAGCGTTTTGTGGCTAGGGGAGCGTACGTATACGTACTTACCCGTAACCCCGTCCTTATACTCAACCCTAAATCTTATTGAATCCCTAACCATTTTGTTGGACATGACAAGTTTACTTCATTTGTCTTCTGGACTCATATGACAACATGATTAACATTGTCATCATTATTCTTTAGCTAAATGAAATTCTGATTTCTTTAACTGTTGTTATCATTAATACTAAGCCAGCCATGCAACTCGGCAGTATCAAAAACGGCAGTATGCAAACTTTCAAATGTCTAGCTTGAATGGCCATGAAATGCATAAGCGTCACAGACAGTTTACCCCCTGCTCTCATTATTATAAGATAAGAAGAAGATGACTTGAAAAAAAGCCAAATTTTAATTTAACAGAGGCCAAAAATAAGCCATACAGTTTCTTTTGTAGGCCATTATAAAATTCTTTTCCTGAAGGTAGGAAAGTCTATTTTTCACAAACTTAAATTTGAAAATAAGCTATGCTTGTTATTCTGCTGTCAAACAAAAAGTCGAAGGGTAGAACAAACAGTACTTATATCACAATTTTTGCAGACCAAACTTAATTATGTGGAGGCCAATATTTTTCTTTTTGGGTGAAAAATATGCTAACTTGGCAAGTACTGAAATAAATTACTGTCCAGGGCAAAATGGCTTAAAAATAGGTTCGGTGAGTTCATGGTGAATTCTCACCATTTCTATTTGCGATAAAAGCAGCAAAATATGATATTTTACCAAGCATAAAATTCCATTCCCATTAGCATCCTGCACATTTCCACTGGTCAACTAATATAATGCATATTTTTGTAAAAAATTTTGTTGTTTCTGTGGATCAGTAAGTGTGTCAACAGTTTGAGCCCTAGCTCCATTATAGTATGATTCTCTTTTTGACATGATGTTTTTGTTCAGCTTTCCTGTGGGGAGATGGTTCCTCTATTTCCTCCACTGCATTCGTTCAAACTCCTCAAAATGCAACATCGTGCTTGACTTTGAGTTACTCTTTGGCCAACGGTTATAAATTGCAAGAAGTTGCAGATTGCCAGGAACAACATGGTTTTCTGTGTCGAGAGGCTTGCTCCGGGGGTAAGATGGCTTATTTTGGTACATTACAGCAATAGCAACATCATCTCCACCATTAATCGCTACAGCTAGTCTAGCACAACCATCTTCCTTATTACATTCTCTGCTCGAGTTTCTGTAAGAAACATTGCAATCTTTCTTATAATCATCTCTGTTCAATTCTTTGTTACAATCATCCAATCTCCTACACCCGCTACAACGGCCACAACTACACTTACACTTAGTGTTCAGATGTGCTGCAATCTTCTCCATACTGTTACAATCTTCTCCACACCCACTGTAGTCTCTGCCCAACACATAATAATGTAAATCTGATTAGGTCAGGTAAATAGAAGCCTAACGTATGGTCCTTTATACTGACATATAGGTGGCATTGGGTCAGTTGTTACTGTGAAAACTCCTGAAACTAGCACATTACCAGGAGGGACACCGTTGTATAGTACTATAAAGACATAAAGATGTAGAGCACCAACAAAACGACTGCATTAAATAGTAGTCTACTGCAGTTGTGATGCTATAATATATAAATCTTCACTGTTACATTTACCAATGCTGCTGCGATATCATGAGAATGACGTACGTCACAGGGAGTTTGAAGTTCGTATTTGGACAAAGCACGTCACTTTCACACGATAAGAAACAAGACGAAAGGCAGAGTATAATTAAACGATAGGACAGAGGGAGACCCTAAAGAAGTGCCCAGCAACCAACCGCGTCCATCACAGGGAACAACAGATACCGCTTTAGGAAATTACATGTTCTTGTTCAGAAAATTGTAGAAACTTATCACTAATTTTGTTGGCAGAACCATTGCCAGCACTACAAGTGTGACGTTAGGCATGATTCTACTTCTTTCTCTCCCATACCAGAAGTCGTCCTCTTAGATTGACAAGGTTCTAACTCCCTGCCACTAACTTTTCAGAAATTGGTGATTGAAGTTCCATGTGCTCGTAGCATTTAGAGATACATTTTTTAATTCTTTTGAGTACTACTTACAAATTACACACCGAATCCGCTTGAAACTTGGACACACAATGAAGAAGGCCCGTAGAAGTAGAGTGTAATGTGTGACTCAGTTAAGAAAAAAGTGGAGATAGAACCTTGTAATTCTAAGGGGACGAGGTGTTTGCTGTTACGGCCACGTTGTCGCGGATCGGGATTTTGGGGAATATAGATCAAGAGGTCCGCTTCCCAATCACACGAGCACAAAAAAAACAACAACAATTAAACAACTTTCACTCTAAAAACTAAATAAATCAATTTGAGTAACAGACTGCAAAGTTTATATATCTAACAAATTCAAAGATAAAATATACAATAGATAACGAATACAATAGCAACTGAAAATGCTCAGCTAAGCTGAGGAGCAACTATGAAGTACTTAAGGCAATGTAATATGAAGTTATCTAAGTCACAATAAATTTACATTCAAAAGAATCCGCGCCCGAGGGCGACGGATCCTGTAAGGTTTAAAGTTCTATCTCTCTTCATACTAAAACATATTTATATAGCGTCTCTGCCAGGCGCGCTCTGGTGTAGTTCACACGTGGTCGCGGGAAATGCATGTGGTCTGGCAGTACTGGTCAACAGTCTACATGTGTAGTGGCTGTAAATTCAGCATGGAATTAAAATCTTAGCTCACCATTCGGCCCTCACAATGTGAGGGCTGTTGATATTAGCGCTGTGGGTTTAATGCTCAAACAAGTAGGCTTGGGCTCAGGAGCGTAGATTTCTGACAATGCTCCATCACTGTACATATCAGCTCAATCGCTGCGTCTCTATGACTTCTCATCTGGCTGAGAGCTCGCCGTCCACCTCGTAAATGGATTGTCTACATGTGGCCCAGAACTAAGTTCTGTATGGCCTTAAATACTGGACTGCATCTGCAGCTTACCGTCTAATTCCTGGATTGTGATTGGTGCAACCACTTCTAGCTCAGCTGCCGAACTGAGTTATTTTAAGTAACAGCCCTACGCAACGACCTTGGGTCGACATCAAAGGTCGAATCACTCAAGACAATAAAATGTAATTTTATAGCAATAAATTCTTAACATGTTCAAAACCCCGAGCTTTTACTCTGGATCACGGATTTTCTGTACGTCAACAGACATCTCAATAACATTTAATTCCTACTCACCCCTTCCCTCTCTACTAAACCTAGTTCAAAACACGAGATATAAAAAGTGCTCAGTCATGCACACCTACGCTGTCCGTCTATCCTTCCCCACACCTTCTGTCTATCTTTTAGGAAAAAAACTGTTCAAAACAAATTGTATACGAGACCACGTCATGCTGGCTCGCACAATAATTACGTTTGTAAAAATTACTCACTGCTCTCTCACAAAAATTTAGTCAGTGGAAACATTTATGAATTAAATCTGTTCTTGACACATCCCCCACCCCAGTGAAAACTTAGGGTTTGAACGACATAACTGTCTACTAACGTTGCTATGTAATAGTACTTTGGAAAGGGCTATATAGTAAAAAAATATATCGTTACTGAAAGTCAAAAAAAAATAATTCTAAGAACGTGCATTATCGATGGACAATAGCATATGTATATTTATATGCGACGTTCTGTGATAATATATAATTATTGTAGCACTTAAGAATTAAAGTGATAAACTTTTCTCACACAGACATACTGTAAAGACTGAAATATTGAGCAACTAGCTCATCGCTTCACTGAGCGTAATTAATACATTCATAGAACATGAACGAACAATAGTTAATTAAAGTAATGGTATCCTGGCAGCAGTAGGTCTGGTCGCTCGGTTTGCCATTTTCTCATCTCATTGACCCGCAGACAAAGGCGTCAAGGTTGTCTGAAACTCAGGAGGTCATGGTCAGGATGGACGCTAGTGGAAAAAGGAATCACATGGAAATTTTGAGAAAGAATGTCCATAATTGGTAGGACAATATAATGTGAAACCATCCACGGTCTCCGAAAAAGGTGAAAAATGCTCAACCTCAATGTTTAACAGACTATTTTAGAACACTAAATCAAACGGGACAATACATCAGCTTGTAAATTATCCTCCCCAGGTATAGCCGGAATAGTAAATTTGTATTCCTGGAGCGCAAGGCTCCATCTGGTTAGTCGAGCATTCTTGGCTCTGTTCGACTTAAGAAACAGTAATGGTCGATGATCCGTTTCAATTATAAATTCGGACATTAATAAGTATCGAGAAAATGCATCTACCGCGTAAACAATTGCGAGGCACTCTCGTTCGACAATCGCATAGCGCGTCTCTCGATCAAGTAATTTCCGGCTTGCATATAAGCACGGTCGCAAGAAACCGTCACGCTGTTGGAGTAACACGGCGCCTATTCCTTTATCTGATGCATCCGTTCGGACGATGAATGTCTGGCGTATATCGGGTAAAACAAGCAGGGGGAAAGTAGAAAATAAATTCTGAATAGTCTGAAGGGCATCAGCGCACTGAGGCGTCCAGACGACTCTATTTGGAACATTTTTCCTCGTTAGATCAGATAACGGGGCTGAGAGAGAGGAAAAGTTTGGTATAAATTTCCTGTAATAATTCAAAAGTCCCAACAAGCTAGGGACTTGCTTTTTAGTTTTAGGAGGTTGCAGTTTCAAAATACTGGATATCTTGCGATCGTCTGGAGTCTGAACCCCGTGGGTTATGGTATGACCCAAAAAGTTTATATGGTGATATCCTAGGAACACTTTACTGGGTCTCGCGGTAAGGCCAGCTCGGCGAAGAGCGGCAAAAACTTCACGAAGGGCCATTAAGTGGCCAGCCCAATCAGCCTGAAAAATACATATATCATCGAAATATGATAGAACGCAGCGCAATTCATTTAGCAAGATGTTCATCATGCGCGCGAAAGTAGCTGGTGCAGTAACCAGTCCAAAAGGCATATATTTCCATTGCATTAAACCCAAAGGGGTTTGAAAAGCTGTATATTGTTTACTTCCTTCTTCGAGAGGAATCTGCCAATATCCTTTGGATAAGTCTATTTTAGAGAAGATACTTGCATTGGATAACCGCGCGAATAAGTCCTCCTGATTGGGAATGGGTTCCGCATCATAGATGGTTATAGCATTGAGCTTTCTATAGTCAATACAAAAACGCACGGTATCGTCTTTCTTCTTGACCAGGACAATCGGTGAGCAATACGGACTTGTTGATCGCTCTATCACGCCTAGCCGTAGCATGGCACGTACTTCTGTAATTATCGTTTCGTGAGCGTGCAGCGGGCGTGGCTACGGTTTAACAAACACCGGTACGTCTGTGCGAAGTCGTATTACATGTTGGACTAAAGACGTACAACCCGGCAAATCCGTGAACACCGTGGCAAATTCTTGGAGCAGGTGTGTAAGATCCTGTTTCTGCGACGGCGCAAGCTCATCGTTGATATTAACATCGTTTATACTCTCGGTGGCCTGTAATATGGGCAACGATTTGTCGATACTCAAAGGGTCCTCGTCGTCGACAGTAACTAAAGCCGCGTTGGCCATTGGGACGACATGAACGGAGTTGTTACGACGATCATCGCTAGGCAGGTACTTTTTCAGCATATTAATATGAAATATTTTCCTCTGCCCACGAATATCTATCAAATAATTCACTCTGGAGAGTCTCTTAAGGACTCTGTATGGTCCCTTCCAAGTTAGAAGGAGTTTGTTTTGCGTTTGCGGCAAAAGAACAAGTGTCAGATCTCCGACTGACAAGGCGCGCATTTGGGCGCCCTGATCGCGATAAAATTTTGAAGAACTCGCTCTAGCGCATGCAAATTGCAGAGCGGTTTTGCATGCATTAATAATTCGTTGTCGGAGATCGACAACATATTGATACGCGCATCGCGTATCATAATCGTCGGTTTCAGAACCGGCGAACAATTGACTAAGTATGGCCATCGGGCCACGTGGTTTACGTCCGTATAATAACTCAAATGGAGAGAAACCCGTGGACGCGTTCGGGAGTTCCCTATAGGCGAAGAGAATAGCGGGGAGCTGACGGTCCCAGTCTCCAGGTTTGTCGGCGGATACGCGTGCTAGCATAGACTTCATGCTCGCATTCCACCTCTCGCAACAACCATTTGACTGCGGATGATAGGGGGACGTTAATTTCTGTTTAATTCCCGCTAATTCTAGTACCTTTTTGTATAGATCAGAGGTGAATTGTGGTCCTCTGTCTGAAAGAATCTCGGTCGGAAATCCGACTCGCGAGAAAATAGTAACAAGCGCCTCAGCGACATGGTCAGCCGCAATGTCTCTCAAAGGAATAGCCTCAGGCCAGCGCGTCGCGTAGTCGATTACCGAAAGGATGAATCGATGGCCTCTGTCTAATTTACTAAGAGGACCTACTATGTCAACCGCGACACGCTCGAATGGTGTTGAGACTGGAGGCATCTCCTGAAGGGGTGCGCGTGATGCTTTACCTTTAGGTGTACGTTTTTGACATACATCGCAGCGCGCCACAAAACGGTTCACGTCCGCGTATACACCAGGCCAGAAAAAATGAGCCAATATCCGTGATTTGGTTCTGGCTGAACCTTGATGGCCTGAAAATGATGTATCATGCGCGAGACGCAGAATGTCGCGACGGAACGACTTAGGCACCACGAGCTGCTCAATGATCTCACGTTTATTTCGGAAATTTCTGTATAATAATTCATTTTTAATGATAAACGGAGAGGCATTTCCGTTCTGAGGCTGAACTTTCGCAAACAGCGGTTTTAGTGATGGATCGCTTTGTTGTTCCTTATAGAAAACTGTAGGCGTGACATTAAAATCAAACGCAGGGGTTTGTAAATTACCATCCGGTGGACGTTTTGACTGTTGTCGTGTGGTGACACACGCAACGTTTTCGTTCCAAACTTTTAACTGGCCTTCAGGTGTATCATTAACCTGTGGTAAATTACCAATAATTAGATCGGCAACCGGATTTGGTAATACGCATGCCGTTACGACACCTGTAATGAATGGAGTGTCGATGTATATCTCCGCGAGACGGAATCGCTCGACGGAGCCCCCGAAAGTAATGCAAGTTGCCTGTTGTTCAATCAGCTGGGTCGGTCTGACCAGTGATTCCCTAACACCGATAGTGGTACAACCTAATCGCGTAAGACAGACGCGGGTATGGCGTTAACATGACCCTCATATAAGGTCAATGACACGTGTTGATGGAGGGCCGACATAACCGGAACGGTGCCCGTCATGGGCGACGTAATTTCAACGCTACGGCTACTCTGTGCAGCCGGAACAATGACGGTGCAAGCATTTGCAGCTTCAAACTTAACCCTACAATATTTTGAAGTATGACCTGGTTTATTGCACCGATAACACCTAATGCTGTCATATATATTACGTCTGGGTTGCATTGGAGGTGCATTATATGGATTATAATATGCCCAAGGAGGTGGACATGGTGGGCTCTGATAATGGTAGCCCTCGTTAACGTCACGACGGGGTGGACCTGAATAGCGAATAAAATGTCCCCGAGTGGGAGGTCCAGCACGGCTTGGAAAACCGCGAGCTTTATTGGGCGGCGGTTCGGAATATGCACGCGGAGGCGGCGTCTGGCGATGAACTGGTCGAGAATTTCTTGTACCCATTGGCGCAGTTCCACCGACTCCGGCATAAAATGGTTCGCTAGTTTTGGCTTTAGCCAGCGAACGATTAGGGTGTGCGGACGCGTACTGTTCTACTAAGGACGTGATTTCCGCTAACGTCTTAGGTGCCCACTCTTTAATGTGGGAGACTAGTTCTGAATGGCACGCGTTAAATATTTGGTCCTTCAGAACGAGCTCATAAAGCCCTTTAAAATTACCGTCAGCGACACCAGCCAGCTGAATCCAGCGGTCTAAGTAGTGCTTTAGGCGGTCGACGTACGTTGAAAAATTTTCGGACGGATCTGGCTTACAACTCCGGAATCTTTGGTGAAAACCGTCCTCGGTGTGTTGAAAACGCTTTAAAAGAGCCTTTTTAAGGATGTCGTAATTTTTAGAATCCTCGATGTTGAGGCCATGGAATACTTCAAGTGCACGTCCCGTTAATAAATTTGCAAGGCACGAAGTCCATTCAGTTCTTTCCCATCCGGCGACTACCGCGTGGAGCTCAAAACGATGAATATAAGAATCGATCTGGTCGACCTTATCATTATAGGTTGGAAGCTTTGGTTTTGCTTTAACATTATTCGTTGGAACACTTGGAGCCGCGGTCGGTTGGTTTCCTTGCAGCTCTAATTTCTTTAGGGCAATTTCGTGCTCTCGATGAGCCGCTTTGTCGGCTCTTTCTTCTATTTCTCATTGTCGTTCTCTTTCTTCTTTTTCTTTTTCTCGTTCGCGTTCCGCGGCCTTCTCGGCTCTATCTGCGGCACGCTCTTCTCTAGCTAGGTCTTCTTTTAGTCTACTCTCGCACCAAGAAGCCAGCTGGTCCTGGGGTATGCCTAACAGCTTCGCTGAATTTATATAGGAAGTGTAATCGGCCATTATGATTAGTTACACTCACAATAGGTCTCTACAGGAGATCTATTAATGTTAATGGACAGGTATCCGGATATATTCACGCAATAACCCGTCTGGCAGTGTACTATGTTATCACTGTAGTATTTACGTTAATCCGATACGCGATAAAAAATATTTACTTATTTAACTCCGCGATTATTAATCCCTGAGGCAATTTGCACTCGTCGGGTCGACGTCCCTAGTAGACGACAAAATACAAACAATGTTCCTTCTTCAATGAAATCGCAGTGTCCTTATTGTTATCACTGCCGATGTAATATATAATTACATGTGAATCAACGAATATTAGATCGTTGATTAATATTTTTAGCTATTTTTCTATAGCTCTTGTATAATTGCAATGGCAAGGTAATTTTATTACCTGTAGTTCTTTTTAAAGAACAATAACTTCAGTAATTATATACTGGATATTCAAGGCAGGTGCACAACTGCACTTGAATGGGGAATCAATATTCCCAATATATAAATATATACTCTGGCGTATCAGCCTTATACGTCACAATAACCAGATAAACTCAATCAATGCGTCAATGTAGACACATGACTCACACAGGCATTATATTAAACAAAGGAATGTATAATTATAATGTACGTAAGGTGTAATAAAAAAAACAACAGGAAACTAGACGCCAGACCAACAAGAAAAGACGGACAATAACAAACTCTACAGTCTGAACATATTTACAGATAGGATTAAGAAGAGGACAAGAGAGACGTCTTCCTAAAACAACGAGGAAGATGGAAACGCTACAATCTAAACAAAGTGTACAGATCCCTATCAAAGTCCGTTCTCGCGAATGCGACTTCCCACAGTTTCAATAACCACTGGTGTTGCGAGACCGCACAATCTGTCGTCGAGACGGCAGAGTCTGCGACCAAGCCACCACTTTGGCAGGGGGGACCCGCAAACGTAAGAACGCCCTCGCCACCGCCCGTGAGTTCCTAAACACAGAGAAAAAGTAAAATCAGCCTGTAAAACAGAAGGAGGAACACTCAACTCCTTAACGCAGACAATATTAAGGATGGAATCACTTAACTCAAGGAACTGGTGGAGATTCCTTTAGCCTTTGCGTACACCACAGTCAGTACGTTTGTCTTTCTTCGTTCAGTTACGTTGAAGTCTCCTTGGCCTCGATCCTCGGGTCAATGGGAGAGCCGGAAATATGTGGGACAAATAATCAAAGAAAGCATTATACAAAACTAAATACAATGAAGTAATTAAAGTAGCTCAACGTGAAGACCACGTGAGCACTGAAACTGAAAAGAAACAAAAGTTAATCAAAGAGAAAAACGATATTATAATCTAATCTAAATAAACTATAAATTAAACAATGTCGTGTAGTGTCCCCTCCAGTGTCGCGGATCGGGATTTTGGGGAATATAGATCAAGAGGTCCGCTTCCCAATCACACGAGCACAAAAAAAACAACAACAATTAAACAACTTTCACTCTAAAAACTAAATAAATCAATTTGAGTAACAGACTGCAAAGTTTATATATCTAACAAATTCAAAGATAAAATATACAATAGATAACGAATACAATAGCAACTGAAAATGCTCAGCTAAGCTGAGGAGCAACTATGAAGTACTTAAGGCAATGTAATATGAAGTTATCTAAGTCACAATAAATTTACATTCAAAAGAATCCGCGCCCGAGGGCGACGGATCCTGTAAGGTTTAAAGTTCTATCTCTCTTCATATTAAAACATATTTATATAGCGTCTCTGCCAGGCGCGTTCTGGTGTAGTTCACACGTGGTCGCGGGAAATGCATGTGGTCTGGCAGTACTGGTCAACAGTCTACATGTGTAGTGGCTGTAAATTCAGCATGGAATTAAAATCTTAGCTCACCATTCGGCCCTCACAATGTGAGGGCTGTTGATATTAGCGCTGTGGGTTTAATGCTCAAACAAGTAGGCTTGGGCTCAGGAGCGTAGATTTCTGACAATGCTCCATCACTGTACATATCAGCTCAATCGCTGCGTCTCTATGACTTCTCATCTGGCTGAGAGCTCGCCGTCCACCTCGTAAATGGATTGTCTACATGTGGCCCAGAACTAAGTTCTGTATGGCCTTAAATACTGGACTGCATCTGCAGCTTACCGTCTAATTCCTGGATTGTGATTGGTGCAACCACTTCTAGCTCAGCTGCCGAACTGAGTTATTTTAAGTAACAGCCCTACGCAACGACCTTGGGTCGACATCAAAGGTCGAATCACTCAAGACAATAAAATGTAATTTTATAGCAATAAATTCTTAACATGTTCAAAACCCCGAGCTTTTACTCTGGATCACGGATTTTCTGTACGTCAACAGACATCTCAATAACATTTAATTCCTACTCACCCCTTCCCTCTCTACTAAACCTAGTTCAAAACACGAGATATAAAAAGTGCTCAGTCATGCACACCTACGCTGTCCGTCTATCCTTCCCCACACCTTCTGTCTATCTTTTAGGAAAAAAACTGTTCAAAACAAATTGTTTACGAGACCACGTTATGCTGGCTCGCACAATAATTACGTTTGTAAAAATTACTCACTGCTCTCTCACAAAAATTTAGTCAGTGGAAACATTTATGAATTAAATCTGTTCTTGACACACGTGACCTCAGATACTATCCCACCTGTGTTCTCCAATGACGTCATTAACATTTCAGATGGCCAAGGAAACCGACCCACCATTTCTGTGTCTAATACGTCACCAGTTCTGGTTGTCGGGTCCAATCTGGACGTTACGTGCCACCCTGCATTTCCTCAGGAGACCATATACTGGTAGGGGCCAGACAGGCGTTTGTTCCTCCCACTGATATACTATCTAGTATCATAATATTTGATAACAATTCCAAACAGTCTGGAAATTGCCTCGGGGGAAGATCTTTGTTTCTCGCGGACCTCAGCCGAAGGCTTTTGGCTCCCTATTCTTCATTCTTGTTTCTTGTTCCTGTCTGTCCTCATAGTTGTCGTTGGTAGGCGCCAGGAAATATGAGAAGAAGAAGGGGTAAGAAAGGCCAAGCGAGAGTAAGGTTATAACACCCCCCCCCCACCGGACATTATCCCTTTGAAAACATATTATTATTCCCTAGATATTGTCGCTCAGGGCCATTGTTATTTTCTGCTGTAGAAGTGGCAAAACAATGCACAGAATAAGAGTGTTATCAACAGCCATTTGATATTTGAGAATCCTGGCCCGGGGCATTACCATTATAACCGTTTAAACCCTCTGGTATCCATTTACCTACACCCGCACCGCCATTTTTGTTCTCCGAAAATCTCGTTTCCTTTTTAATGCAAAATTATGTTATTGTTTTTTTTTGTTTTTTCTTTTGTGTCCTCATTTTTCACTTGTCTTTTTGCTGCTTTTCCTAATACTCATTTACGCCCAGTAATAAAAATACGTTGTCATGAAATCTTTGAAGGTCTTTTGCTTTCTTGTCCATCTTTTGTATTATTGTATTATAGTGGGAAAAAGAAACTTTTTATCTTACATAATAGTAATATTCTAAGTTTTTTTTTGTTTTTTTGTCCCATGCTCGTTCCTATTCTAGACGCTTCATTGTTAGTACTCACCTAGTATTGTGCAAAGCCTTACAATACAATATGATATAATAATGGCCTATTGTGTAACCTGATGACGTAAGCTAGCAGAAGATGACTAGTTGGTTATCTGTGGCCGTATGCATAATCAATGCGTAAACTAAAGTAAATACGTTGACTGGTGTTAACGCAAGAAATGAATACAATTTCTCGTGTTAACACCAGTTAACGTATTTACTTTAGCTTACGCATTGATTATGCATACGGCCATTGGTTTTTTCTTATGCTTTGCTTTCCTTGTGTTAGAGTTAAGCTTATCCTCCTTGGCTCCCTTACGCAGTTACGGAGTCCCAAGGCGAGCAACCCACATGCCCACTCCAGATGGGCGTCTAGTCGCCACCAATAAGGCCAGGATATTGTGCACGTTGTCTCGTACTAGGGTGGCTTTGTTAATAAAAAGACCTATCCTAAGGATACAGAGATAGAGACTGTTTTGTGTAAATGTGCGTTTCTTTATCGTTTCGTCTTTTAATTTCGTAAGTATAATGTCTTTCCAAAAATGTGTCTATGGTATTCCATGTGTGTAAAAGGCGGGGATCCCCGAGATGTCCGCTCTCAGACCCGCCGCGTGACGAGTAATATTCTAAGTTATTTAAGGCAACCCAAGCCTATCCCTATATTTAAAGACATTTCTCCCGGGTTGTTTTTGCGCAAATCAATTTTGAACTTAAATTTAGATAACGTTTTAAATCGTGTTGATCTCCTTGCTCCTCTATCCACAATATTATTATTTTCTTATTATTATTACTACTACTTCTACTACCACTACTACTACTACTGCAACTACTACTACTGCTACAACTACTTCTACTACGGCCACTACTGCTACCACTATTACTACTACTATTGTTATTAATATAATTATTATAAAAACCACAGAAAAACTGTGGGGTCGCAGCAGGATTTCGCAACATACAACTTTTTCTTTTTGCCCGATTTTAACATTGTTATTATTATATTATTATTGTCATGATTCAGATGTTGTTAAAACTCACGCAGAGAGTGAGTTGTTTTTTTTTCCAGGGCCATGAGAAATTGGCTGGTGGCCTTGAACGGCCCTCGCGAATTATAGTTGGTGAGTAAATAAATGTAAAGTTAAACTGTTAGATGCAGGCTTGTCGGTTTTAATGTTCGTGATTAATAAGTAATGGAGTAGGGGTGAAACAAGGTGGGGCTAGTTGACATTGTTAAGTATGACTAGACAAGTTTTTGCACGTTAACTGGCTGGTAGAATAGTGCAGACGTATTACTACAATTAAAATGGTGGGAGGTTTCGACCTATGAGATAGCTGAACTAATTGGGCCAGCGGACTAGCACGCTGGGTAGTTAGATAGTATAAAACATCGTGTAACGTTCAGATTTAGTGAATACAGACGAGCAGAAGCATCGTGTCGTGAAGTATCTCCGGTTGACCAGTACCTGAACTGTGTGCTTTGAAGACAAGAAGTCCTTGCTAACGGACTGACTGAGCTCTAGAAAGAAAGGTCTGAGTGGGCTGACCTTTGAAAGCCTACCAGTAGGCGTGACCAATGGTACTATATCTTATTTATTCAAGCATAATAGAGATCGGAGATAGAGAGAGAACTACAGCCTCATAGGAAGACTAAGGAAACCCCAGCTGGCACTCGACCACGAGTGTCCTGTATCATAGATCTATTGCCATAGTATGATTGGAATAATATAGCACATTGTTGATGAATTGAATAGTGATTGTGCATAAAATATAGTCTTTTGGCAACTGCTTAAATTACCTACAAGCCGAAGAGTGCTTCTGTAGGCTTTGAACATACTGGGCTCTCCTAACACTCAAGCCCATATGATTTAGGGAGAGTTTGCCTGGCGACTGGCCAGTGGCGACTCAACTGTCACTTTAAATTGATATCTAGTTTCGTATAATATACCTATTTGCTATTGATGGCAGTACCTCCATAGTTACATGAATATCATTGGTTAAGTTATTAATTAGAGTTTTTTTGGTTTGAATATATACCCCTATTGTCTTTTGTTTTGTTATTAATATTTATGTAAACTATGGCCTGACCGGCCTGACATATATACGCTCTAGTTATTTAATACTTTTCTTGTGTGGTTGTGTCCGAGTGTGAGTTAGCTGCCTCTTGTGCAGTCGTAACATCCCCAAGACCCTAACTCTGCTCGTGACAATTATATCATTATACATTATTATTATTGTTATTATTATATTATTATTATTATCGTTATTATTATTATCATATATATATATAATTTATATATATATAATCATATATATATATATATATCGTTATTATCAGAAATTATAATTTTTTATTCGTTATTATTATGTCGAAAATTTGATTTGGTCACGACAGTTTCTTCGAGTGTCCGGTAAACTGTACTATACTTATTCTATGCTGCAGGTATGTGAATGGAGAGGCAGCGAATCCAACTGTAGGAACTACCAGAACGTTCACTTCGCCGAGTGTAACTAGCAACATATTTTACTCCTGCATAGCTAAAGGCGTTCCAGGCGAATACACGGCGTCCGAGGAGTATAGAACTGTTTACATAGGTGAGAACAGCACTTCTGTAGGGTCAGCAACCAGAGGGGTATCATACTAAGCCCGGAGTCTCACAGCCAGTTGCTGTCAGCAAAATGTAGCCTACACCCAAGAAATAGTGGCAGAAGCTGACTGTATCTGACCGGGCTTAGTATGATAGAGTCTTACCGGATTTACCCTGAAAATATAGGAAACTATGGTATGCACTTCCTGTCTGCCAGCAGCTGATTGTGCCGTACGGGTTTTAGTATGATACCACTTGTTAGGTTGACACCGTCGAGAAACAACGATCGCTTCGCGAGAACAGCATTTTGTAATATGAGATATTGTATACAAAAGGTTGACATGGTCATACTATAGGCCTATATTCAAGGCACAAAGGCATGGGTTTACTAATTGAAATAATAATATCTTTAACTCTTCTCTCAGTGCGTTAAACTGTATCTTTCTTCTTTGCTTCATCGTGCCAATTATTTGTGAACTTATACATCTCCTGTAATTTATCTTCAGTGGTGTTATGTTTGGAAGTGAAGCACCTTGTTAGCCCTAGTTTTTAGTTGTTGTGATCAACACATTTATTTGTAAGACAGATGAAGGTTCCCAGAATCTGATAAATTCTCACCGCTGTTTGTCTGTTGAACAGAGCAACCTGTCGTCAAAGCTGAGCTGGATAGACCAGGCCTGGCCTATTCAAGTCGTACCATTGTCTCTCTTAAGTGCAGCCATACCACCAGCTTGGCAGGCATAAGCTACACCTGGTTTGAAGGTGAGTAAAGCATACACCGAAGATACTGACAAATTTAATAGCCGTTTATGGTATATATCACTTCCCCCCATTATTGTACCTATCATTTTTAGAATGATCGTTACTGTCATCGATTTCCTCATCATACTTATCACCATGCCCCATCATATTTGTCATCTATTCGTGCTGCTTCTTCTGACAATCTTTAGAATTAATCAGAATGGGACCACCTACCAAAAATCTATCCCTAAGGCTGGGTTTTCATGACAACCGAAACTGAAATGGCAACAGAAACTTCAAAAATCCATCAAGTAGTAAAAAGAAGCAGTGTTTCTATGCGTGCGGAAACGGCATTCCCGTATAAACAAAAATATCCTTTCTATTTCACAGCTTTACCCTGAACTTACCACTAATCCTAATGTTTTGTTTTCAAGGGTGAATGGGTAAGGGGTAGGGGTAGAGATTAGGTTTGGTTTAGGGTATCTTGACTGGATGGTCAGAACATGCGGAACTTTCCAAGAAGAAATTCTTATCCTATCATGATGGCTCCACTTCCAGACACAGTGCTCATAGCCCAGACTGAATAAGTTCTAGAGGTGAGCCACTGGTCAGCCATGGTCCCCGTCTCCAGTAGTTATTCTTGCGTGTTTACAATACCGGATAGGAGCTCACCCCAGGCTGCATCTGTGACACTTAATTTTACACGTAAGTACAGCTTAATCTTTGTCCTTCAGGCTGGGATGTAAAATAGTATTACTTTACATTCAACGACTGGGATTTGATAGATGTTCGAGTTAAGCCAGAGGAACTTTTCCCTTCCCTGATCGTAAAACACGAAAATGGAAAGAGGAAGAAATGAAAGCATAAAAAAAATTGATTCTTTTATCTTGAAAAGTTGATGGTTTGAAGCATCGAACAATGAAATTTAGTGCATTTTTCTTTTGCCAAGAACTTTAATTGATTCACTCCCAAATAATTTCCTTCAGAGAACAAAAGTTCTCATGCTGTCCTCTTTGAAAGACGATGACCAGTGATATAGTACCAATGATACCAATGTATAGGACCCTTAAATAATATGATTAAATGCCAAATTATGTTGTTTCTTTAACAATGAATTTATTATTTGAAGTGCGTATTTTTCAGATGAACCGCCCCGAGTGGCTTATGGCAGTGAGCCAGTTAAGGCAGGGCTTGTTAAATGTTGAAATTTGGTTATTAGTACTATTATTATCATTACCATATTATTCATAGTTCCATAATTATATACCATCACGAATTCACGCCCTAAACGTGTGCAGTAGTACTTCTTCCAGTGAGACGACTGCAAATGACAAGTCGTGCACCAGTCAACATAAAGTGTGAAATGGCACCGGAACTGTGCTCACAAAACTTGATCTTGATCTTTCCCAGTTTTGAGCAAATCATGAAAATCGACCACAGGTATCTCTGACCCAAAATGCGCGCCCGTATGTGTGTATGTGTGTGCGTTTGTGTGTGGGGTGGGGGCGGGGAGGGGGGAGGGAGACAAGTTTAAAACACTATGCATTGGGTCTAAAAGCCCTCCAGAGCCGTGTCAGCGCATGGGCACTCTGGACAGTTGCCCTGGTGCCACAAGGATTTAGGGGGTCCCATGCTTGCAAATTTACTTTGATTTTTGAAACCGGGAAGAAAATTCTATTGTTTTGATTTGCAGAAGCAAAGAGTGTTTTAAGTCATTGTCTGTAAAAATAGCGGACCGGAACGGATGCTGTAGACAAGTATACAAAGGCAAAGAGTGTTTTAAGTCATTGTCCGTAAAAATAGCGGACCGGAGCCGATGCTGTGGACAAGAACAATAAGTGAGTTGATCTGTAGATTTGTTGGGATATAGACCAGATTTAATATATTTCCCATCAGTGTTGAATGTTTGACAGTGAGTTCAAAATCCCGGCCCGGGGTCAGCAGTTTTTTGGCCAAACCAACCTCCCACACAGCATGTCACGACCTCACTGATTGATTCTTCTGGCTCCATTTTCTGAACGTCTGGGAATCTTTTAGGATGTACTGTACAAGAGATATAACAAATGCACACTCTGACACTTGTTTAAAATGCATTGTGGCATTTATCACGCTGTTTCACAGCTGCGATTTTTTTTTTTCGAACTTCTGATACAATACTGAAGCCACGAAGGTAAACGCCGAATTTCTCAGTTGTGCAAAAAGTGGAGTTGGAACAAATAAGAAGTAAGGTCACGATGTGCTAGGGATGTGGGGAAAAAAGGCGTATGCCTGATATTTTTCGTAATGTATGATTTCCCCTGTTGCTTGTCCTTCTTGGTACAGCCGGTCCAGGAATGCCCACTGTCAGTAGAAACAGCTCTAATTGGGTCCATGCCGGTGAAATAGTCACTTTCTCGTGCGACAACACCACCCTCCTGGAAGGCTCGCCCACGTACCAATGGTTTGTTGACGGCGTCCGTCAGGCAGAGAGCGGTGTCCAGTTCTTCAATTCGTCTGCAGAACCTGAGGATAGCGTAGAATATACCTGTCGAGTTGTAGACAACATTGGTGTTTCTACGGAAAGGGATCCCCTCAGTCAAATGTATACTGGTAAACAGTTTTGTTTTCCTTAAAGCCATGAACCATCTACAAAACGTTTCATAATCTCTTTCTCTCTGTCTGTCTGTCTGTCTGTGTCTGTCTCTGTCTGTCTGTCTGTCTGGCTCTGACTGTCTGTCTGTCTCTGTCTGTCTGTCTGTCTGTCTCTGTCTGTCTCTGTCTGTCTGTCTCTCTCTGCCTGTCTGTCTGTCTGTCTGTCTGTGTGTCTGTCTGTGTCTCTTTCTGTGTCTTTCACGTCTCTGTCTGTCTGTCTGTCTGTCTGTCTCTCTCTCTCTCTCTCTCTCTCTCTCTCTCTCTCTCTCTCTCCTCCTCCTCCTCCTCCTCCTCCTCTCTCTCTCTCTCTCTCTTTTTGTATGAAATCCTACAGTGTCTCATTCACATAATTATTACACATCTCACAAACCGAATCTTCTGTAAATGATGTCAACTGTTGCAGAGCCCAACATTAAGTCACAATGACAGTCTGTCACGATGACTTGGGCCAACACCACCTTATTGGCCCAGTTTCCTCATTGCTCTTATTCTGAGTGATGAATATCTGAAGACTGGAAAGGCGCAAAAGATCTCGTGAAAACCAAATTTGAAGAAAAGAAAAAAACTATATTTACTGAGGACTTAAAATGAGATTGTTGGCAAATGTTCAAGTCTTTTCAAGCTCACAAATTTATTGTTTTATGACAGGTCAAACATTCTGCGTCTGACATTTTTTTTACGCATTCGTCCACACGTCCCATCAGTGACAGAATACCCGTACCGTCTTCTTTCTCATCCTTGTGGACACTATTTATTGTGAGCGCAATAACTTAATTGGAGTTTGTGAAAACTGCCAAAAACAAAGTCCCATGATTATCATCCACAGTTATCACCTTGTGTCGACCAAATCCGTGTCTGAATTCTGGAGAATGTTATGCCGTCACGTACAACACTTCAGCTTGTAACTGCGACACGGGCTTTGATGGCGTCATATGTGAACATGCAAGTATTTTTTGGCCATTTTTTTGGGGCGTTGTTTCTGATACTAAAAAGTCTTCAAAATGCAAATTTGTTCTTGACTAATTCCTTTGTCTTCGACGTTTCTGATATAATCTGAAATCCATCTGTTGTTTTTTTTTTTAAAATTATTATTATAGATTATGACACTCCTATTCGCCAGCTTGTAGTTTCCCTTGCGTGTAATGTACTTACATGTAATTGTTTTTTTTTTTTTTTTTGTAAGCTACAATCGAGAGCGACTATAATTTCTTGGCACTGAGATGAAGGTCTGAAGGTCCCACTTTGTAGAACTATTAACGAAAATATGGCGATTGTTAAGGCATCAATAGATTTATCACCATGTAAATTACATGTCCTCTATCAAGCCAGAATATTTCCTTTCAGGTAAAGGTTTCACAACACTTTCATGAAAAAACATTCAGGTTCAAAGAGTCTCATCTTAAGCCACTGTCATGGTGCTGCCCAAGTGACAGAGCCGGATGAAAATAAGATTGAAGTAACCTCAGGGAATCACAGACAACTGTTAGATAGATTTTTATAGTTTTTCCACTAGATTTACATTAATCTTATTGTCTTTCCTGTCACTTTGCGTTTAATTGTATTGTTTCGGTATTGTTTTTTACTCGAGGTTTTGATTCACACAATGTTTTCTTTTTGCCGCATTTTGACTTTGCTTCAAGTCTTGCTGCGACACAACAGATTTTCTGTGTGTGTGTTGTTTTAAAATAATATTTTGTGAATATTAATCTAACAGTCCTTCCTGTTCCTTGGCGTTTTATTATATCATTTCTGTATTATTTCGTGAGACTTTGCTACATGAAGCTTTTACTTTTTACCACATTTTGGCTCCCTTAAATTTAAGATATTTCTGTGACTGTCGAGCAGGTACTCGTCCTGATCCGAGCTGAAACTTTCACTATCCCGAGTGGATCTGACGGTACTGCTGAGATCGATCAAATTTTGGACTCCATGGAACGAGACCTCACAACAAATATTACAACTGAAAACATGAATAGACTAGTGATTTTACTTTTTTTTCCAGGTATGGTCGTGGCGTTTTTTTTTTGTCATTTGAGCACCAAAAAATATTATTTCTCCTGGCGCATGGAAAACTCAGCCAGTTGTAAGATTCCACAGTTTACAACATTTCATTATCGCTCAATGGTTCCACGTTGAAAACTCTGTCAGTCCTGCGATGATTGCACAATATAATAGTCCCTCATGCTGTGCCAATCCCCCGCAAAAATTAAATTAAATATAATCAAGAACAGCTATTCCTCTGTGTTTTGTAAGTGGGAAAAGTCACACTAACAACCATTACCGAATTACATTTTATCTGTACACTATCATGCCCCGTAAATAAAATAAATTAGTGTAAATGCTGGAAGTCGTTTGAACATTTCTGATAGATCAATGCGGCAAGAATAGCCAAATTAATACTGATTGTCAAAGTTAATTAATCTAATCTGACCAAAACAACTTGAACCTGCTCTCTCTTAAGGGGTACCCCCATGTCCCCCCCCCCCCCCGGGAAAAAAAATTCAAAAGTTAAGAATTTGATATTATATCATTTGTCACACATGGCCACTGTTACAGAGTGGGTATTATGACTGCATTTTAAATCGAGAGGTATTTCTTATTTACTCTTTCGTACCATGCCACACACTAAGAACAATCTGAATAAGTTTCATAAACAGACCTGCAGGGCCACAAATTTAATTACATTAAATTTCCTAACAATTTTGTCTAGATCTATTACATACTAAAAGACAACATCAGCAGCATCAAATGAAAATTCAATAATATGTCACTAGAAGTCTCCTCTAGATTCCTATAAGATTAAGTTAATTCTGACTCACTAACAATTTAAGTATTAATTATCTATCTCTCAAATATAGTCTGCCTACTATCTATCAAGCAATATACTAATGTCTCTGGCGACAATGTCATCTCAGCTATTTGTGCCTACCGCTTATAATGGATCAGGATCGTCAATATAAACTGACGTAGTTAAGTCTATTGGATCTACTCTAGGATGGGCTGGCAATCCCCAGCCTCATCCAGACAAATCAATCCCAATTCACAGATGTGTATGCCAGACATTCATACTAGTTGCAAGTCACTATAATTCTTTGTCTTGCATTCTTGGGTAGCACTCCTAGCATATGCGGCAATCCTGTCCTACTGGATAAATTATGTTCAGCTCCTCGTTCATTGTTGAATGGTCAAAGGACAAACACTTACACTTGGTCCCTGGTAAGGAAAACCAGGGAACAGCAGACAATAGCAGTGGGCATATCTCATTCAAGCATATGGCTTCATCTCAATGCCTATAATGGACTAGACATGAATCAACAGTTTTATGATTCTTCAGGCAGAATCGTGCCGACGCCTGCACAGATTGGAATTTTCTGTATGGAGTAGTGAACATAGGTATGGCTACGCTTTTATACTGTGCAGCCACCTGCAAATTACCGTCCAAATGCCTAGATTTGATTGGTGCATCCATGCGAGCTCAGCTCGCAGTATTAATAGATTCTACGTGGGAGTTGGTCACGGCCTTGTACTAAAAACAGACAAGGTCAAATTAAAATGTCAAAACCATTACTGAAATCTTTAAACCCTCGTGCTTTCTACATTTTATGTACGAATTTCTGAACGCGACTAAGCGTCTTAAACTATCTATCCTTATTCACCCCTTCTCTTCCCTTGTAAGTGTTCATCAAAATCACGGGGTCGAGAATTGCACTGTCACTCCTAACTTATCCATTTATTCTATCTCGCCCCACTTTCTTTCCATCTCTAAGAAAAAGTGTTTCAAAAACAAACTGTTCACGAGAACAGTTCAAGGACAATTTACGCTGGTTATAATCAACGAGACCGTGAAAACTCAAGTACTTGCAAGTCGTGACCCAGCACGACAATTATAACATTAACCTTGACACCCCCCACCCCAGTGGAAATTTTAAGAAAAATTTACACGATAGGATCGAAGAAACCACAAAGTTATTGTGGTGGGGGCTCAAGTACTACTGTAGAAAAGTCAGCCTTAAGCTTGAGAACAAAAAATCTAACTAAGAACGTGCATATTGGATGGACAAAAAGCATACAATTATTGATGCCACGTTCTATAGAATCTAGTCTATCGAAACATTCTTACTGCACACAATCAAACTTCTCACGAACATTTATAATAACAATGAGTATATCACTGTATACTGCTGAATTAAAGTATAACTACAATCAAACAATTAGGCCTTATTGAAGGAATAGGCTCATAATTATCTAGTCAACACACATACTTGCTGCTTATATACACATTCACAAACAATATATTGTTAATTAAAATACTGTGGTATCCAATGGCAGCAGTAGCTCTGGTAGCTTGGTTTGCCATGTCTCCATCTCATTGACCCGCTGACAAGGGCGTCAGGTTTGTCAGAAGTTCAGGTCACAGTCCGGAATGACGCTGGTGGAAAGAGGATATTCACAAAAAAGGATTGTAAAACTGGTTCATAAAGTAATGAACAAGATAATGTGAATCCATCCACCGTCCAGAATTGAGGGGGAAAAGCACTATCCAACCCCAATACAAGACAGACTCTGTAATAGAGTAGTGAAATTGTGGGTCTGTCCTACAACGGATTTCCGTATAATGAAGCCGAAATAAAACGGCGAAAAGTTAACTAGCTTAACGTTTACATTTCAAACTCGCGTGATGCTGCCTTAAATGCAACAATAGTATAGAACTTTCTCAATTTAATAACAATATGATTTAATTTATTTAATCTCCGTATCGAATCCGGTATAGATGAGATGGCACGAGGCGATAGTTAGTTAATTTAATGCGCTTTACGCAAGCCATGCACACGTCAAGTGTCACAGTCATCTCGGTATATAGTCATATCTGGCATTACGTTAGCTGGTCCACGGAACGCGGACAGCCTAAGACATAATCGGTTGTATAAAAAAAACAACACTCTTCTTCACAACTTCTTAAAACGCGACAACGCAGTGTCCTCTGTTACCACTGCAAAATCTCTCTTAACGCGACGAATCAGTGTACTCTGTTAGCACTGGAAAAACTCTCAAAACGCGAAAATTCCTTTTCTTACCGGTCGGTCTTACACTCCCCGTCGGTCTTACACTGCCTGCGGCCTTACACTGCCCATAGGTCTTATACTGCATCTCCGCGTCTTACACTGCCTGCGGCCTTACACTGCCCTGAGGCCTTACACTGCCCTGTGGGGCTTACAATGCCTGTAAGAAGGTTCAACTCTCTCTCTCTCTCAACATACCACGTGTCTTTTATAATGACATTACCTCAATACTGATACGAACAAGTCCCATGAGACAATAAACTCTTTGCTCCTCGGGCGGCCGCTCAGCCGAAAATAACACCAATATTCACCACATATCCCTACTCAAAAAAAAGTCACCTCCCTAAGCAGCCTAGTACTGCCCTCTCGGGGGCTCGTCAATGTTAAAACGAGATCGGTAATACATAATGCTTAATAAGCTCCATAGAACAGGCAGCATGGTAACTGCACGGGTTCCAACAATTCAATAAAAATGCTCACTCAAGCAGTGTTGCTACATAGGAGGATTAATTAAACCTCACTCCTTACCAACTCCAGATTACCCATGAACTCACTCACCGTGTCACAACACGTGAACGAATTCAGGTATGCAAGAAAAATTAAATATAAACAAAAAAGGTAAATACGATATAACGAATGTATAAAAAAAAGTTACATTAGAACAAGACGCAAGACTTAAAAGCAAGACGAACGATAACAGACCCTACAAGTCCTAACTTATATTACAGAAAGTTTAAGAAAAAGACAGGAGAGACATCTTCCTAAAGAAATGTGAGGAAGCAAGAGGAACGCCACAATCTATACGAATAATGGATCCCTAATAGAACTATTCACAGTGAAGCAAATCCCCCCGAGTTATCAATAGCCACCAAGGCACTCCAATATCCTTCGTAATGGCAAAGAAGATATGCTATACTATGATCCCAACCAACCTCCCGCTCTTAAACTAAACATATAGTAAAGGAAAAAAAAGCCTGGAAACACAGAGCGGAAAGCACCTCGCCCTCCTCAAAACTGACAATCAGATGGTTCACTTAACTTTCTTTTGAGGAATTCAGATCGTGATGTCCTCAATCCATAGCTCGTTCCAAGCCCAAAAAAAAATGTCGTGTTTCTGTCACAGGTAGATCTCTAAGGTGAATGGTGTCCCTCGCCGGTGTCGTCGGGTCAATGGGATGATCAGCTCGTTATATGAAATTGAAAGAAAAAATCATATTAATACAAATTGCCTATAACCTAATGTAAAAAGGAACTGAAATCACAATGTTATAACAGTACAATATGAAATAATGGAATAAAATGCAATAGATGGATCTAAGGGTAAATCTGTTAGTAGGTTTTAAAAATAATTTATCTCAATGGCATGGTGTTCATTAAGTTCTTTAGGGGGTCCCTCTCCAGTGTTACGGGCTGGACTGGGTGATAGTGCCCTCCAGTGTTACAGAGTGGGTATTATGACTGCATTTTAAATCGAGAGGTATTTCTTATTTACTCTTTCGTACCATGCCACACACTAAGAACAATCTGAATAAGTTTCATAAACAGACCTGCAGGGCCACAAATTTAATTACATTAAATTTCCTAACAATTTTGTCTAGATCTATTACATACTAAAAGACAACATCAGCAGCATCAAATGAAAATTCAATAATATGTCACTAGAAGTCTCCTCTAGATTCCTATAAGATTAAGTTAATTCTGACTCACTAACAATTTAAGTATTAATTATCTATCTCTCAAATATAGTCTGCCTACTATCTATCAAGCAATATACTAATGTCTCTGGCGACAATGTCATCTCAGCTATTTGTGCCTACCGCTTATAATGGATCAAGATCGTCAATATAAACTGACGTAGTTAAGTCTATTGGATCTACTCTAGGATGGGCTGGCAATCCCCAGCCTCATCCAGACAAATCAATCCCAATTCACAGATGTGTATGCCAGACATTCATACTAGTTGCAAGTCACTATAATTCTTTGTCTTGCATTCTTGGGTAGCACTCCTAGCATATGCGGCAATCCTGTCCTACTGGATAAATTATGTTCAGCTCCTCGTTCATTGTTGAATGGTCAAAGGACAAACACTTACACTTGGTCCCTGGTAAGGAAAACCAGGGAACAGCAGACAATAGCAGTGGGCATATCTCATTCAAGCATATGGCTTCATCTCAATGCCTATAATGGACTAGACATGAATCAACAGTTTTATGATTCTTCAGGCAGAATCGTGCCGACGCCTGCACAGATTGGAATTTTCTGTATGGAGTAGTGAACATAGGTATGGCTACGCTTTTATACTGTGCAGCCACCTGCAAATTACCGTCCAAATGCCTAGATTTGATTGGTGCATCCATGCGAGCTCAGCTCGCAGTATTAATAGATTCTACGTGGGAGTTGGTCACGGCCTTGTACTAAAAACAGACAAGGTCAAATTAAAATGTCAAAACCATTACTGAAATCTTTAAACCCTCGTGCTTTCTACATTTTATGTACGAATTTCTGAACGCGACTAAGCGTCTTAAACTATCTATCCTTATTCACCCCTTCTCTTCCCTTGTAAGTGTTCATCAAAATCACGGGGTCGAGAATTGCACTGTCACTCCTAACTTATCCATTTATTCTATCTCGCCCCACTTTCTTTCCATCTCTAAGAAAAAGTGTTTCAAAAACAAACTGTTCACGAGAACAGTTCAAGGACAATTTACGCTGGTTATAATCAACGAGACCGTGAAAACTCAAGTACTTGCAAGACGTGACCCAGCACGACAATTATAACATTAACCTTGACAGCCACATCTTGCTGGTCACCTGGACAGGCTCTTTTATCATACAGAATTGAAGCACCAACTTTTCCACTGCGGAAATATGACATCGCGATGTTATTTTCCTCTGTAATATATTTTCCCACAGCACATAATTATGTTCATAACCAGGCTCATTCGCAGTTTTACCCTGTACACGAATACCTTCCTCTTTAGTCAGTTTTTTCTCCTGGTCTCTTTCCTTCCACCAGTTTCAAGCTGGCGACGTGATTGAAGCTTACTTCCAACGGCTGTCACTGCTGATAACTGATGGCTGCAATGTGCAAGCCTTGGTAGACATCACCACCAGTAAGCTATACAGTAGTGTTTATGAAATGTTGTGGCCTGGTCTTCATTGGCTTTAATCTTTCCTTTTGATCACGTCTAAAACACATGGACCTGAGTGCACCCCTGGGAACTTCCAACATGTTGCAGGAATGGAAATTCAGCTTCATGTCTCTAGTATCATTCTTAGTTCAGCAAACTTTATCCACTAATGACCAAAACACAGATTAATTTACCCCCAAAAACTGAATCCTGCAAAACGACTTGAAATGGTCAAATGAATATTTACAATTTGTTGGTGAATGACAAATCGTTCCAAAAACAAGACCTTCTGTTCCAAGTGATGTTTTTTTCAAAAACATGGGAGTAAGGACTAGAGAATTGATACATATCTATTTTGGTGAGGACAGTGTGTCCCTTAACGTTTGGCATCCACTATTTTCAGCCATTTCGTTAAACTATCTATAAGAAGTTACTTATCGCCAAAAGCCCGTGCAACCACAGTTTTGTTCCACTGAATTCCAAGAACCGTATGAATGACATCTGAAAAGGATAGCTGTAGGCCTGCAACATTGCCTTCCTTGTATAAAGTAGGGAGTTCTGTCACCCTACCTCGTCTCTCTTCCTTTGTATGTGCCACTGATTGCATATCAACGTGTTAATGGAATGAAACCGTGATCAAAATTTGATTTTGATCGCTTGTTTTGGAGATACATTTGCTCCATAAATTATGGCACACTGGGTTTTCTGTGTCCTGCGCCATATCTGGCACACCGGTGCCCAGAGTATTAAATACCATTCATCATTAGTACATGCTGCAAGTACGTAGAATCCTTCTATCGAGCTCCGTACACGAGGACTAAGTGTGACAGTTATAATTTGCCATTTGGCACCATTGCGGGAACTAATGGCCAGGTGGTGATTGGGAGAACTTGTGTGGAGGTCGGTGGTCGCTCCTGGTAGCGTCTCCGTCTGTCCTAGCATTATACTATATATCGTCTTGCTTCTTCCTAACAGCAGGGCCGTTATTTATTGTGTCCATGTGTTTTCTCCACACTCAAACTCAAACCCAGAACACGTGTTTCGCAAAAACAATGGCAAGGAAAGCATTGGGAATTACACTTTAATACTGTCCAATTGTCTCTCGTGCCAGTGGGTCAACTTTGTTCTGCCACATTCCCATCTTCCTCGCGGGACCATGAGTTTGCAAATGTCCATTACACAAACCAAACTAATCTTACAAACCTATTTCTAACTGAGAACTGTGGATAGTTTGTGACGCGTGTAAATTGTTTTTATTTTCAGGGACAATCAACCATTGTCGGAACATCATGAACATTTTGGAGGGTCTGAACTACGCTGATCGGGGGGATCTTTCTCCAAGCAGTCGGGAAGATGTAAGTCTTTCAAGTGTGAGGCAGTGGAGGCGGAAAGGGGAAAACGGAATAAGGAAAGGGGGCAGGGCGGGAGAGAATGGAGGAAAGGCAGAAGAGGGAGAGTGACAGAGAGAGAGGACAGACAAACGGGCAGACCGAGGCAGACAGACAGGCAGACACATGCATACACACACACAAAGAGAGTGAGTGAGAGAGAGAGAGAGAGAGAGAGAGAGAGAGCGTGCAAAGAAATCACGAAATAATCAAGGAACAAAATGGAAGAGATCGGTCGTGGGGGTGGCAGAGACTGTGTAACAACAATTGAGCTTTGCAAGAATGCCCTCAAAATGCCAAGGGAACCCATCAGACGAAAGGTAAGTGGAGGGCGGAGGGGTGTTCCTGTAGATTTTCTAAAATATTTTTAAAATTATTTATTTTTCAGAATTTTGAGCGCTTTCCGAAATGTTCACCTAATAAGGTGGCCTCCCCTTTCCCCAAAAAGTGTAGAATCTGTGATAATGAAAGTGGAAATCGAAGATCTCAGCAGAACAAATCCTTGTATTTTACAAGAGATGCGAACCAATGGCCGTAAGTTTGAAATTCCTTACTTTGTTTTGTTGCAGATCGAAGCGTTATCTAGGCAGATGGAAGGAGCGATGTTTAACATAAGCTTGATCACAATTGAAGCTGAACCAGAGCCCTCGCTTAGAGCCGTGATGAGGGAAAGCGATGCGACTATGGCTTTGAATCGAGTGACCTCGAACACTTCCTCCTGCCACTTTGAAGCGCCTGGGGCAGATATCGATGTTCCAGAAACTGTCACAAAACAGATCAACACCAGTGCACTTATGTTGGTGGTGAGCCTCTCTCATTTTGTATCCGTTTTTCTCTTCGTCTTGTTAATTCCACACATCCTATCCATGCCCTGTCTTGTCCGGCGTGTTTCCTCTCTTCAGTGATCATGCTGGTTGTTATGTTAGCCAAGGCGGAACTAGCCGAGTTTGATCCGCCGACTAATTGGATGATGACGTCACGATATTGAGTTTCAGTGAGAATTAAAAAAAAACGAAAAACGTCTGGCTAGAGTGCGGAATCTCATTAAAACGTATTGTCGTGATATCGCATCCAACTGGTCAGCCAATCAAAACAGGCTTGAGTCCACCTTTCAGTTAGCAAACGTTTCCCTTGTGGTTCGTTACATGGGTTTAATTTGTCACTATGTGGGCTGAATAAGGGGCATCTAGCCTCATTTCCTCTCTACCCTCTTTCTGCTAATAGAATATTTTTGTTTTGTACAATTCACAACTGGTACTGATGTGGAAATTAATACTTCCTTTTAAGGTCAAGAATATTAATTTACAGATTTGAGGCCAAAATGCCCTGTCGTTTCCTCTGAATGCCAATCTTCTTTCTTTCTATGTATTTTTCTCTCCATACATTATAAATCAGACGATCCTGTACGATGAAGACCCCTATTTCCACGCCAGCACTAACGTGCATCCACCAGACACCGTGATTTCTCTTTACATTGCCGACGGATCTGGTCAAAGGCTGTCTCTGAGACCCGAAGGTGAGACACGGGTTGGAGCGGTTCTCAAACGTATCTTATTGGTATCTTTGTATGTATTGTATACTTTGTAACATCTGTAGGGGCTTGACTATGCCATGCACACAGAAATAATCATGTGTTTTGTTCACAACTTTTGACAGCACTGAAAAGAATTATTAGTCTTTAAGTGGGTTTGGGACGCTGCGAGGGAGAAATCTGCTTATTTACCTCCTCAACTGCCTGTTTACCTATTATTACCCGCCCAACTGCTCACCTACGTATCTCTCTGCTATTTTTATCCCCCCATTGCCTTGCTAACTCTCATACATACAACCCACCTTATCAACCAAGCCATTCACACACACACACACACATAAATATACACTCACACACATACACACGTTTACCTTTTTACCAGTCAACGTGTCAATAAGTTGCTTTCTTTGCGACAATGCGACAATAGGCTTCACCAGTTTTAACAAAAATTCCCAAATTCTGTGACCTTAACCTTGCCCTTAAGTGAGACACACATTGCATTTCATACTAGTCAGTTGATATGAGTAGTCTGAGCTTTACTCATGGCCGGATTTTTGCCTCACCTTCTCCACTCACCACTCTTTTTGATGGCTGGCCTACATTCAACTGGCTGGGTTTTCCCAAAAATCTTAGTTTTCTACTATTTCGGCTTGTTTGGCTGCTTCTGTCCGATCCAGTCTTTGTATTCAGCTGTGCTTATTTCCTGTTAACCCGCCGCTATCCAGTCTGTGTGTTGAGCTACAACTGTTTCCCTTTTGCTAGACCCCATCAAAATCGAACTGGAGCCGCTCCCTGAGGTGTCTGACGTGACTACTGTCAATGTGACAAGAGAGGACACGAAGGCAATACTGGTCGCTGACATGCACCAAGCAGTCTTAGTCATGAAAATCGGAGTTTCCCAATCACGGGTGAGGAATTCCCGAACCCCTTACGTGTTCTATCAAGATAGAGCGGGCTCCCCCGCCACGTGTTTAGTAAGGTCTAATATTAGGCGGAGCTGCTTGTTCATTGTATTCGTCACGCTAGAAATGATTCAGCTATTTTTCCCTCATCCATTAATGAATCTATTTATAATGTCCGTTTAATCAGCCTGTGTTCGAGTTCAGTGGAGCTGCCCGGAATTATTTCTCGCTGAGTCATGTGACAGGTGGCCAGTTTTCATGTTCTCACGTGAACTGTCCATTATGTGAACAGTTGTCAAAAGGCCCGGCACATTGGTTTCTTCAAACATTATTTTAGCCGCGGCAAACACCAGCCGAGTTTGACTGGCCGACTAGTTTTAATAAGTCTCGGATCTCAGTGGATAGCTCGGGATCCGCTTCTCTGTGAAACTCGCGGATGGTGACGTCACCGCGCTGAGTAGATATGGATCTCACATTATCTCTTGAGGTCGCGACTTTCAACTAGTCGGCCAATCAGTGTCGGCCAGTGCACGCCTAAGCTACAGAGTTTCACACCATTGCGAACACTTGTCATATGACCTCGTGGAGAATCCGAGCAACGAGAGAGAGAGAGAGAGAGAGAGAGAGAGAGAGAAAGAGAGAAAAGAAGAAGGAGAAGAAGAAGAGTCGTGTTTGCAATAATAACAGCAACAACCTTTATGATGATGTAAAGGAGGCCAGATAGGGGGATCGGGTGGACCAATGTGGGCGGGGAAGGGGGGGGGGTCGGACAGGTGGGTCATTTGGCACGGACCTACGATTTTGAGGAAAGGCCGAATAGATAGGTATAGGCAAAGGCGAAAGTGTATGTATTGGTGGAGCTGTTGGGCGGCGGTGATTGATAAAGAATATTGTGGAGAGTCCAGAGGAACCCATTGGCGCAAAATATTCTAATCTTAAAGAAGATCCATAACAGATGAATACAGAGACATAATAGAGATAAATATAGAGATATGATATAGAGAAATAAATGTACTTAGCCCTTATTACAAAAGTGTCTAATGATAAATTTAAAATGGAATAATACATTTCCTGTCTGGCCAGGACCTACTCGCGACTTTAATTCTCGTTCGTTCTATCTCCATTTCCTGAAAAAAGACTGGGGATCTTTTAGTATGTAGAAGAGGTGTAAGAAAGGCAGACTTTGACACTGGTTTAAAATACGTTGTGGCACTTATCAAGTTGTTTTACAGTTCCGATTTACTCTAACTCCTTATCATAATTCTAAAGATGCAAATATTTAACGTGGAATTTCTCAGTTGTGCAAAAAGTGGAGTTTGAACAAACAAGAACTAAAATCGCAAACTGCCAGCTTTTCGCGAGTCTGATGATAAAAGTCAATCAACGTAACTTGGTTACAAAACGGTCACGCGCATTTTAATCTATTTCTGTACAGAGCCTGGAGGTGAAGGGTCGAGTGGATGGTCAACCAACTGACACAGTGTTCGACTTTCACGCTGGAGTTGATGCCTTTGGCCACCTGCACATTTACAGGACCACGCAGAAATACAACTTTAGGCTGGAACATCAGAAACTGAAAATTATCTGCATAAACCCCCTAGGAACAAACTTGTACTTCAAATATTCTTATAACGGTAGGGCATTCAGAAAAAAATTTTCTGCCTCGGCCTAGCAGTTTGGTGGTGGTCAAAATTCTACAATGATCGAGGAAGATGTTAAAGTGATGCCTCAGTCCAAAAACTTGAGCTGAGCTGCATTCGGTTAGGGCCTGTTCACACTGGTAGGTTTTAGGAATAGAAAAAAGGAATGGGGGACTGTGTGGGAAGAACTCTCCTGGCTTTCCGGCTTTTGTTTTCCGATTTCCCCCTTCAAAACATGACCAAAACAAACGATGTGCATCATTTCTCATACAGAAAACGGACCAGTGTAAACAAACAGCGTTTCGAAAGGGGAAATCGGAAAACAAAAGACGGAAAGCCAGCGTGACGATGGCTGTTGAAAGTCTTGTTTTTCTGGTGAACTATTTCGTGGATAGACCTTAGTGTTAAATATTTATGTGGCGACTATTAGTTTGAGAGCCATGCACATAATAGACATGGACCATATTGCAATTAAATCTGAGTTATCTTCCAAGATGACATCACTGGTCAGTGTTGGGGTTTCGAAAATATACTTTTTGAAATACAGTAATGTTGGCGCAGTTCAGCCATGTTGGATATTACTACCTAATATGGATTACTTATTTAATTTATTGTGTGCAAGGGAAACTGAGAACATGATTACAGAACTGTATTATAATCTTGCATCATAGGTCATGGTTTTACACCTTTTTGTTGTCATGATTTTTCTTTTGCAGGTTAGTACAAATTTATTTGTTTCTTGGTAAAAACAGTTTTGGCTGGTAAAGATATTTTGGTCTATTGATTGTTTCAAATCTTTTTAACCTGTAGAACTTTGGTGGTGGTTCAGTGTCCAATTTTGTGCTGAGGTCACCTGTTTGGGTAGGTGATCTTAGGTCAGTCAAGATCTGGACGGATGGACGGGGAGATCAGCCGGACTGGCTGTTGGACAGGGTGGTCATCTTGGATGTGGCTACCCAGAAAACGTGAGTACACATTAGTTTGTGCATTTCTGATCGTAAAATCACTTTGCATACAAGATCACATTCTGACAAAGATGAACTTAATTGGAAAACTGCAAAAAAAGAGAACGTTTTATAATATTATCCTAATACTATTCGAATGCTATTTTATATCCTCCGCGATCCGATGCCAGTTTTCAGTTGTTCTCAACAGCCTGAGAATTGTGTTTTGAGAACTTTGAATGATGATGATCAAGCTGTGAGTCACCATCTAACGTTGAAGAACCTTGATGCTGACTCTTCTGTCGAGTGCCGTTGTATAATTAACGTAGGTAAAATTTAGATCCAAAATGAATTTTAATGCTGGGCCTTAAACCAAAATATAATGTGTTTGAAGAGTACTTCTCTGTTTGAGAGCTAATGATTTCATGCATTTAGGTACATAACTTTTTGAATAAGGAATGTTCTTTTTCTCGCATAGGTATCTCTTTATCTGCCAAGAATGGCTGGCCATAACGAACGGTGACGGAAAAATAGCACGCAGCATCAGTGTCGTTGACTCCCGCGCCCTGGGGGGTGCTTCGGGCTTCAGTCTTGTGTCCAAACAAAAACTTTTTGATCACCACCTGTGGCTGTCCGTGGCCAAGCGACCAACCTACAGGTACTGACTCACATTTTGATAATCTCTTGATTTTCTGAGAGTTACAAGTGTTTTTATCTCAAAAAACAAAACAAAACCGCGTTCTGCTGATCTTCAAAGATACCAGGTTAATGTAATTTCTCGGCCATGGGCCTGCACACAGTAAAATGTGGCACAAGAAAAACAGGGAAAACGCACAGAAGGTGGAATTCGAATTTTATTAAAATGTTGGAAGAAAACTAGTTTTGTTTTGTGTATTACCTTACGAGTGCCAAGTCCGAACTGGTGAACTACAATTGCTCACTCCGAGGAACTCAGTTGGGATACCAGAGCCGTACAAAGTAACAATCGCTTCTCTGTTTGTTAGATGTGGCTTGTCGTACTGTCTTGGTTGCTTTACCACTAACAGCTTTCATTGGTTGTTTGTGTAGCACAGCCCTGACGTCAGTGAAAGAAACTCTAAACCCCATAGAAATATATAAGGTCGTGTCATTTGAAGGCATTGTATGGCACTGCAAATAATGATGTTTTCTGCAGACATTTTTAAAAATTATTATTTCAACGTCACTGCTGAAAAATTCCCTTTGTGCAAGGACCGATTCAACCATTCAAACGGAATCATCACTATAATTATCGAGAACCCTCTTTTTCATTCTCTCAGATTTTTTTTTTTTTAACTCAGTTTAGTAGACCCGACCTTGTTAAAGTCTTTGCATGCCATTTACCTATTGCTTTCTGATTTCCTTGTCAGCAAGTTTACGCGTGTGCAGAGGTTTCTGTGTGCTATGGCTCTGTTGTTCCTGGCTATGATCACGAGTGCTATGTTTTATCAAACTGATAAATCAGAGAATGAACCCACCGGACTGAAGTTTGGACCTGTGGAAGTGGGTTACAGGTGGGCAAGATTACTTCACAGTCTTCTACGTCTACACTTGCAGCTTTTTTTTTTTGTTTGTCATCGTCTTTTTCTTTCCTTTCGTCTTTTCTTTTTTTTCATTAGCACCTGGAGACGAACGTGTCTATCTTCTCCATCTGTCTTTTGTCTTCAGTTTATTGAGGCTTGCGTCAGTTATAAGTTAATAAACTTCCATTTGCACGAGTTATAACAGTAAGATCCGGACGTGCGAGTATTGTACTATAACTTCCAGTTATTACAATAGCATAACTTCCGATTGTGCAAACTTCATACTGTAACTTCCGAGAACGAAAGTTTTACATCCCAAGTCCAGGTGAAAGAGTATTCCTAATATCTTTACAAGTGTGAATTAGAGACGGATAGATCATTATTTGAATTAGTTCGCTCTTGGTGCCAGACACTTCATCATAATCTGTAAGCTGAAATCTTTCAATGTTATACATTGTGTGCACTTCAAATTATGAAATGTTTCACTTTTTATAATAGTGTATTAATTTTTATCTTCCTGATATTCTCTACAGAGAAGTGTATGTGGGCGTGGTCTCAGCTTTGATCATCGTCACCCCAGGCTTTCTCATGACCTGGATCTTCACATATCGCAGTCTGAAAAATGATGAAATTAGTAGAGAAAGTTTGGGGCTCAGTGACTCTTTGAGCCAGGACTCTGACGTTAGTCAGGGCGAGGTTGATCAGGAGGCACCCACGGGGTTAGTTGATATGCCAGTTGGTTTCGACGAAGAGTCAATGGGTGACTGCTAACTAGGTTTTGGCTTTCACTTCAGAACAAGTTTGAATGCAAAATCTATCTATACAATACGCAATCGCCGGTTTTTAAATTATTGTTTGTATTTATTATTATTATTATTATTATTATTATTATTTTATATAGCGCATATCCATTTTTAAAATGCTCTAAGCGCTTTACAGAAGAAACCTGTCAACCACAGAGCAGAATGGAGCACCGGCGAAGCGCTCAACACACTACACTGCTTCTTTCTCTCTCCCTGTCTCGCTCACTCTCTCTCTATCTCAGAGCAAATTGTGACGCAGCCCGTTAGGCGCAGTACACAACTCACAACAGTTCACAACTCAAAATACAAATAATATTTGAATATTTATTAATAATAATGTATATTTAATAATGAATAATAAATTTTGTTGTTGCTGGTGGGGGTATGATATGAGATCACATACCAAAATGCTGAAGTGTGTGGATGCTATAAATCAGTCTCACATTGTTTCTGGTGTTGGTAGCACTGTAATGAGCTGAATAATGAAAAATAACGCATGTGTGTGTGTTTGTTGTAGCTGTTATTTTTTGTTTCGGGGGAGAATGCACAAATTACTGTCTTCGGTCATCGATCCCTTTTTATCAAATACTGTCCTTTTAGAAAATTATAAACATATTTTGCTACGATATTTTTGGGGTGTAGTTTTTAGGTTTAGATTATCTGGGATTTATTTTCTGACTTTAGGGGATATTAATGTGACACTGTCCGGTGAAACAAATATATACAGTAGTGGATTTTAGTGAACACAGTGTCCTCGTATAAAATATGCCCGTGTTCATTTTCAAAAACAGTAAAATGTGGAGTCTTCGGATGGCAAATATTTTCGTGATATACTCGTGACTTTGAAATGAATGGTGAAAAATGGAGGGAGAAATAACACCGATGAAGTAGATCCAGCTTATGGGTGACAATCATGTTAGTGTTGGCTATGTGCCAACATTCCATTCGCCATACATCAGGGTGCAAATCTTTACTGATCTAAGTAATGTTTCTATTTAGATCTGCCAAACTGATGTTTTTTGTTAATGTAGTAAAGGAACCGCGTTTATACTAGTGCAGTATTAGAATGCCACATTTGCCGATCAATGGTGTCCAAGTTAATGCATAATCTTTCTTTTAGCATGTTATATAGTCTTTTTGCCCAATTTTGACTATATAAAGTCCCAACATACATTTACAGTCATTAGAATTTATAAATTTAACATCAATTCTAATTTGTTCTGGTCTATTGGAAATGTTGTTTTCGCTCTCTCAAAATGTAACAGGTTAAACGTCATCTCAAGTAAGAGATCGGCTGCCATGTTCATGGAGCCGGATACCAGCAATTATTCCATCACCTTTCTGAAGCAGCTCTTTGGTGAATTCCATCTTGTCCATGGCAAGCATGGAGACCTTGAGATCAACACTGGTGAAAGAGAGTTGTATGAAGACACAGAAGACCAGATGCCAACTTCCTGTGAGCCAGAAATTCCAGCACAGCCTGGCCGTGAATCCAACTGCCTCTTACCTTGGTGGTCAGTATTCTTTGGTTACTTCCTGGTCATAGCTGCCATTCTGACCAGTGCGGCCTTCACCTTCTTCTATAGCCTGGAGTGGGGAGGAACTGTGTCAACACAGTGGCTGCTTTCACTTTTCTTTTCGACCTCAACTAGCGCCGTGGTCATTGAACCTGTGAAGGTAAGATCTGAAATCAGTCATTGTTGAACAACAGTCCATTTTGTTCTCCAAGCCTTAGTCAGCCGTTCCATGTGGGCTTTTCCTATTTTTCAATGTGTGTCACTGACCATTAGCCTTAAGCCTGCTTTTATCACGACTGTATGTACATCGAACTATCCGTCTGCCAACAGAATTGCATTTATGACCACATTTATTTGCGGTATGTTATGTAGACGGGACTCACTCAATCCAGTGGGTGTGCGCTTGTGGTCGGGTCTCCGCCCATACTGTCGTTCTGTCCTATTCTGTCCATCGTCTTGCTGTTTTCTAGCACAATGAGACCGTTATCGTGTCGACTTACTTTCCCCATACTCAAAGCTCACACTTACTTAGTCTAGAATCAGAAGGCGGACCTTGACCGCCAATTTCACTGTTTCTGACGGTATTTATTTCAACATGTCGTATCATCACTAGGAAAAATCATTTTGTCTGGAGTATATATTTTTGGTACTGAAGCATTAAGCTTTTGGAAGTCTCAGCAACGAGAAGCCATTACTCCATGGAATCCATCTGCAGGTTACTGGCTGTGCAATCGCCGTCTAAAGCAAAGTATGCCTGGACAGTACTCGCGCGCTTAATTGTTCATGTTGTTGTTGCTCTCTAACTGCACTACTAACTTCAACCTGTGTGTGACAGCCTACAGTGTTCACTAAATCTGGAATTAAAGATCTTGTTTCTGAAAATCTGTCGCCGACATCTGCACGGCATGTCCCTGTGAGCAAATGAATTAACTCATCAATTTCCAGTTTTCTCAATCATCTTAATCAATACCTTGCATTCTTTGACAAAATGATTGGTTTTGTTCAGATTCTCCTGCTGGGTTTCGTCATCTCGTGTGTCTTCCGACATTTAACAGAATCTGACATGTCAGTCGTTGCTCCCTTTGATGGTCACGTCACACAAGAACGTAAGTTTTTTTTTAACAGTCTGAGAGCCATCAACGATCTTTTGTTTTTCGGAGTTCTCAGCCTAAGGCTATTAGCACCCTGTTTTTAATTAATTGATATATTTTCATTGAATTTCTTTCTTTCTTCATTTATTTTTTGGTTCCTTTACTTGCCATCTGCCTCAGCTGGGCCTCCCATTTGATCCAGTATTGTTGTGATAGATGCCAGAACAGTTCTTCCGCGCAAAGGAAAAACCACGTAACTGACAGCATGGCCTTTTGTCCACTTTACTGTCTCTATGGCCTTGTCTCACACATAATTCTTTTATGTCAAAGGTAGATAGATCCATCTCCTACCGAAATAGTACTTTCTAGTGTGGCGAACCAAGTAAGTGACTGTTCGTACTCAGAGACAACAAAGCAGAAAAGGCCATGCTGTCAGTTACATCATTTCCCTTAGTTTGAGCGTCAGAGTTGTGGCCGTGGAAGTAGAGCAGCTTCAAAGCTGGCTGTACTACATGTAAAATATAAAGAGAACAGCATTTAACATGAGGTTCAGGAAAAACATTAACTCACTACATATAACAATTCATGCTGTTTCCTTTCAAGGAATTGGGCACAAGACAATATTAATTATAATTATTTTCTAGGAAAAGGATGCTCGCGAAAAAATCTATGTCAGTTTCAAGTGAATCCTTACAGAAAGTACTGAAAAGATTTCTGTCGTAATAGTAGGAAAATGGGGCATGGTCACTTAGCAGTCTTGGCAGGCTTCGTATATAGTGAAACTTTTCGTTTTTTTCTTAATTAAGCTTGTTTCAGCCGATTGAAATTCGGCCTTCCTGTCAAAGTCAGCAATTCAAAAAAATTTACGGATCTAAATGCTCTGCTCAGAGTAAAAGTTAGAATATTTATGATAGAAACTGGGTAAAATCGTAAGCTTATCAGCGAAGATTAAATGATTCAGCACGATATTTTCTGTCTTAATATAATGAGCCCCTGGCGAGGGCGAAAAGCCTAAACAATTTTACTGAGAGTGTTCATACATTGCGTTTTGCCATTCCCAGCGCCACCTGGGCCAGTCCCAGCCATCATGTCTGAGCCTGACCTGAACACAGAGGAAATGGTGAAGAAAAAAGCTGAACTAAAACTGAGACACAGAATGGTGGATTTCCTGCGGACTTTTGACGTTTCAGGTGTGTCAGTGGTCCAAAAACCCGTGGGGCCAGAGTTGTCTGCCCTGCCTGTTCATTCTTTCTTTTCCTTTTTCTTGATCTTTTTCTTCATGTCTCGCGTTCGAAAAAATTTTTTCCACCCTTCTTTTTTTTTGTTCATTTTCCTTTCTTCCTTTCTTATTTCTTTACCTGCATCTTTCTCCTTTTGGACTCCCAATCACTATTGTCTTATTTCTTCTGTTGTCTTTTTTTCTTACCCTCTTTCCGTGTTCCATTTGTCTGCGGCTTACGTGAGCTTTCTGGTCCTATCCGCTAAAATTGTTACCGAAGAAATCAGACTTGACTGCCAATGTCATGACATATTGTTGTTACCTTTGTTTGGTATTTTCAGGTATTGATGATCATCCTTGTGGCTGTTATTTGCCTGCACGCCAATGTGACCGGCTCTTACTACCAGAATTCACATATCAAGGTCACTGTTGGCAGAGGAGTTCTTAGAGGAGGTATGTCCTGGGGATCATACCGTACGTCCATAATGACACAGTTTTTTTTTATAAGTAACATAAACACTTGTCTGTCCATCTATTGCGTTATCCATCCTCCCACCCACCCAATCTTTTCACCCACCCATCCATGCCCACGTAGCCATACACCTGTCATTCAATCTGTCTGTCTATCTATCCATTGACCTACCAAGCAATGCATCCGTACACATGGCTGTGGATCTACTGTTCTCCATTCATTGTTTTAAAAAATTTGCTAGACAAATAGCAAAGAAAGAGAAGCAAACTCGATATATTTCTGTACAAATTCTTGTGACACGGGTACCATGTATCTTTCTTCATGACCCTCTCACGTGACCCACTGTATTTCCAGTCTGTCTCCAACCACACAGACATTTACATCTGGCTGAAAAACCACTTTGTGACCAACACAATGCCAAACGCATCCTACACTGACCAACCCTTGTCTAGCTACCAGAGTAAATTCACCAGCGACGGAGATAACTACCGCATAGGACCAATCAGAATCATGCAGTATAGGATCAAAGGTGAGAGCAAATACCACTGATCACATGTCTTACTTTGATAGGCTATTATTATTGTATTCATGTCTTTCGAAGGCCCAACAAAGACGGTGATAATGGACAAAATGTATTTTTGTTTTCAAGTTGTATAGCAAAGCCACGCAATAATAAATTACAAAAGAATTAGAAAGGAACAACAAAAAAAAACAAAACAACTTTCATGTCCCGATAGACTTTCATCAGGCAAAAAAACAAATTAAAACAGAATTCTGTTGAACCCTGGCCACTTATCTGTTGCCAGTTCAACCGCAAGGAGGAAGATCTGTCGGTTTTGACCTGCACTTTAGTGGGGATAAAATGTGTTCATTTATGTTTATTTACTGCTTCTAAAGCAGGCAGGGCGTATTTCAATTATCATTTTTATATTTACCAACTTTCATTTAGCCATGTGTAAGAGAAGAGTCTTTGGTCGGGCAAAACTGAAACGATAACATCGCATTAAAGCAGCATTTATAAAGGAATTTGTCAACACCATCTCCTGTAGATTTCGGAGTTTTGCTCCAAATCCAGTCAGGTTAATTTCACGAGCCGCCGAATCAACACGCATCAAACCTGGTCTGTCAAAAAATCTGCTTAACCGCCTCGTGTTTTGGGTAGAGTTTGATTACTTAACCGTTTTTTTTTTATTTGTTCCTTCTTAATAATTATTTGATGACCTTTCAAGGGGGTTCCTTTCGGTGATTTTCCTTCACTAATTCGCATGGGAGATTGTAAACTATAGGCAGCTCAGCCTTCATAGATTCGAGGTGAAAGAAGCGGGGAAGGGGGAGAAAGAGAGAGGAAGACCCCCGGGCGGGGGGGGGGGGGCGATTTTATCCCCACTTGTAAATGTTATAATATCAACGTAACTTACAGCAGTGAATATTTTTACCCACATTACAGATGACCTCGACTGTGACATTAGGTCAGATCTGAAGGGATATCTGAGAGACGTCGGCTGTTCAGGGGACAACGTGTACCGCCATCCTGAGGACAGAAATTTTGATACTGGTCAGTTTTATGTTCTTTTCAAATATAAACAGTCGACAGTCATGAAACGGGTTTTAATAGAACCGTAATGTTATTGTCAATCAAAATAACGCTTCTGAGTTCTGTAGTAAGAAGTTTTTTCACAACTTTAGTTCGTGTTTGCTCAATCTCCACTTTCTGTATCACTGGAGATATTTCAGTATGTACCAGAGGTATAATAAATGCACACTCTGACAGTCGTTTAAAATGCGTTGTGGCACTTATCCGGCTGTTTCACAAATCCGATTTATTCTAAATCCTTAAGCTGTGTTCTCATGTGTACGGAAACGGAAACGGCAAAAAAATCCTCATATATAGTAAAAAGAAAGAATGTTTCCATGTGTACGGAAACGGCGTGCGGAAACATTCTTTCTATTTCACTACTTGAAGGTTTTTTGACGTTTCCGTTGCCGTTTCCCTTTCCGTATACATGAGAACCCAGTTTTAGCCGGATACAAAAGCCTCAAACATTTAACGCCGAATTTCTCAGCTGTGAAAAAACTGGAGTGGGAAGTACTGAAGTCGCGTTTTGTCGTGTCTTGTAGAAACAAGTTAGCCTTTTTTGTTTTCTTTACGTACCTTGTACCATGTACATTGTTACATCCAAAGATATTGCAGAAAGTTCATTTGTAGTAAATATCCTCAAGTTCAGGTTAAATTTGTAAGGTTTGACACTCGTTGCTGGTAGAAGAACCAGTATGAACAAGAGACAGAAACACTCGGTCATTAATGAACTAAAGTCTAAGCAGTACAGTGTACACCTCATGGGAAATTTGCCCGATCTCTTGATTATCTCTGTGCACATTTTCCTTATAATCGTTCAAAGAGATGTCTATGTGGTTGTATTGGCCTGTGTGAGCGAGAGACAGCATGATTGTATGTGGGTAAGTGCGAATTAGTGTAAGTGTGTGTGTGTGTTTGTGTAGCGTTTGTGTGAGAGTGCATGTGTGTGTTGTGTGAGTCTATGTTAGTGCACGTGTATACATAATATGCACGTGTGTGTTGATATCTAATATTGACCAGTTGCTAACTAATATAATCAGACTTTACATCAGTCCCTTTACACCAATTGTAAGCACTTCCCAAAGTAATTTTTTGCATGCAATATGTTTTTTTTTTTTTTTTGTCTCCCCAGGCTGGGTGGTGTGCTTGACCGGCTGTGCGGACACGGCTTTCATACACAGCCGGGCTGACCCTTACAGCTTGAGCCAATGGGGAGAACTAGCATGGTACTCACCACTTTCACTCAACACAATTCCAGAGCAATCTGATTTGAACAACATGGGGAAACCTGGGCTTTGGTCTATGATTTTAATGTTCTCACCGCAATAATTTGTTCAAACCTTCTCAATTCTCCCACGTCCGGATTTTTAGCTTGGCATTATACATTGTTTAGGTCTGTATTTTAAGAGGTTCGCTGCCCTTGGCATTTACACCTCACTTTTCTTGTTATGGTAGGGATTCGTCATTTTAGAATTTTGCCTGGGCAGCGGCCTGTCCGGCCCGCTCTTTTCGACTTCCCAACTGCTAAGGTATCTTTAACGTGCGCGACGTGCACACTTGCCCTCCGAGTTTTTCATCCTTATCCGAGAAGACTAAGTGCTCGATCCTATCCACCATGGGATCAGGGACAGGAAAATATGAGAAAAATCCCAAATTCCAACATGCCGGCACCGACTAGGATTTGAGCCCGGTACCCTTGGCATGAGAGGCGCGCACTTTGCCTCTAAACCACCCTATCCCTGGCATCATATACTTTTCTCCATTCCTGTTCTCTATCCACCTCTCTCCCACGTCCTTCTGCCCTATTGTTCTCTTACATTCTGTCTATCCCCTTGCTTTTTCCTAGCACAGTGTCACCGTTATCGTGTCGACCTACTTTCTTCAAAATCAAAGTTAAACTCAAACCCATCTCTCCCTTCCTCTCTGCCTGTTTCATTCTTATCCCCGTCCTATGTCTTCCCTCTAGGTATGGACCTGCTGGCTACGAAGCTGTACTGACCACTGGCCACTCTACAGCACTGAACACCGTCGCTAGCCTTGAGAACCATCGTTGGCTGGACAACTTTACCCGAGCAGTGTTGGTTGAAATGACCGTTTTTAATCCCAATACTCGGCTGTTCTCACAAGTGACAGACAAGAATTTTTTTTTGTTTTGTTTTGGGGTATACTTGTTTAACTTAATACCTTTTGCAAAATCTGCTTTTGTGTCACTGCATCCCAGTTACAACTGGAGCAACCTCGCCGGCGCCACAGTGCGTTTGTCGTTGCGTTGTTGTTTTTTTTTTTTTCGAAGGGGGGGGGGGGGGAGATAAATTTGATTTCATTTTGCCCGCCCTATTCGGCCTGCTCTTCTCGATTTCCGATTGCCAAGATATCTTTAAAGTGCGCAACGTGCACTCTGGCCCTCCGAGTTTTTCGTCCTTATCCGAGAAGACTATTTTAAGGATTGGTCACCATGTAAGCACAGGTGTGCTGGTGCTGTATTTATTGAGTTCAAGGCGTGGGGAAGGGGCGGGGGGGGGGGGAGAGGGGGAAGAGGAAAAGGGGACATGATGATGGTTTTATGTATTATTCTGTGCTCATAAGGGTTGAAAATCCATCCATCCATCCATCTACCCCTCCATTCATCCACCACCCATCCATCTGTCCATCCATCTATCTATCCATCCATCCATCCATTCATCCATCCATCCACCCATCCTCCCTCCGTTCATCCATCCATTTAACCACACACCCATCCCTCCATTCATCCATCCATACATTCATCCGCCCGTCTACCCATCCACTCATCCGCCATCCAATCATTCATTCATTCATTTGCATTCATTCATTCATTCATCCTTCCATCCATCCAGCCATCTATCCACCCATCCATCCATTCGTCGGTCCATCCATCCATCTATCCATCTATTTATTCATCCACGTACCCATCTACCCCACACCCGTCCATTTCATTCATTCTTCCATCTGCTCATTCCGTCTGTCTGTCACCGTGTCTAGATCTCGCGCATTCTGTGATTTGTCTGTATACCCATCTGTCTGTCTATGTAATTACTCTATATTCTGTCTGTATAATGCACGAACAATACATTCTAATGTTTGCCAGAGTAAGGTCCTCATGGAGACCCCGTCTCCAGGCGGTGTGATCGAGACGGTGAAAGTGCAGTCAGCCCGCCTATATCCCTACACTACTGCATGGGATTTTCTTGTTCTGTTGACTCTGCTCTGTCATACTGCAGTAGGTAAGCAGTGAATGTGAATTGTTTTATGGCCCCAAAAGTGAATTGTGTGGGTGGGTCACGTCTGTCTTGGTACAGTAGATAAGAGGTAAATACATGACTTAGTGGCCGAAAGTTCCTCATTTTCATCTACATTATGGCTTTGGCTTGCTGTTGGAGATTAACAGTAGGCACTTGACTTGATTCTGTTCATGAAACTTAAAATTATTAATTGGCCTTTCGCGCCTGAGCTGAAATTCCTTGATTGTGTATGCTGCTAGCATGCTGAAACAAAGGAGTTTAGATTGTCTTAATACTCAGCCTTTATTAATAACTTTATTACAAGTCGTATGTATAATCAGTGGGTGCTGAGCATTTCAAAAACGAAAACAATTAGTCTCAGGATTTTAGAATGATAAGTAATGTTGATTTGGTTTTGTATATCCAACCAAAGTAGAGAGATTAGTTAATCCTATTGCTGCTATGTACACATTTCCCTAGTGCTAAGTAGCTTTTTAAAGAATTATAGTGGTTTAGTAAAAAAGGCTGTAACTCTTTGGAATAAAGTTTTGGCCTATAATAATTATACATTTTTGGAACGGAAATTGGATGAGGATTGTAAAAAAAAAAATATGAAGCACCGTAACTGACCGATAAAATCAATCACTGGCAGTAATAGGGATAATAGCAATGGATTAGGTTTGTTTGGGGAGAACTATTTTGTTTCGATAACTTTGAAAAGAGGATTCGTTCATATTTTGACTTTCCTCTTCTGTTCCAGTCCTGGGCAGGTTGGTTTTCTTAGTGGTCCAAATGGTGGCGCCTGATGAGGGCAGCTCACGATGTTGCTGTTGATCTCTTTGACTGCGTTTGTCGCTTTCATCGTGCGAGTGTATCAAACTGGCGTCTTGCTAGAGCGTAATCTGAATCATACAGGTGAAATAATAGTCTTTGTATATGAGAATAGGTATTTAGATCCAGGAATTGTCCCATATTATAAATATAAACAGTTCTTAGTTAAACATTTTACCTTATTCCATTTCCACGGACCAGTTTTCCTCATTGACATAGTGTTCTAACGTACTTGTATATTTCAAAATTAGAATATTCTTCGGATCATTGTTCCAATAATACTTCTGTATTCTTTCTGGTATCTTTGTGTGCAGTATTCCAACATACATCTATGTTATTATTCCATTACCTTCAGGACAGTTTTCCCTGTTGTTATTATGATAGAGCGTTCTACACTTCACTTCCCTCAAACCAGTTTTCCTTATTTTGACAGAGTTCCAACATGTTTTCACATTTCATTCACCACAGATCAGTTTTCCTCATTCGACGTGGTGTTCCAGCTGGACCAGATCTACACAGTATGCATGAGTATCGTGCTGTTCATCCGTGTCCTGCTTTGCCTGAAGCCTCTCACCCTCAACTACCACCTGTATCTGATGGAGGAAACGTTGCGTGTGGCTACGCCACAGCTGTGGGGATTTGCTCTCCTGATGTTTATCATACCGGTACTGCTTGCTTTTGCAATGTTCTTCTCCATCTGTCGGGGAGCCGTCACCAAAAAACTTAGGTAGATCTGGGTTCTTTTGTAAATTTTGTTTTGCAGCACTTAAAAGTTTATAATGCTAATTTGTTAATGGACAGATGAGGTATAATTATTAGCTTCTAACTGTAAGACGTCAGTGAAATTCAGCGACGAAAAAAAAAAAATAATAATAATAAATTTATAAGGGACCCCTCAAAGGAAGATTTGGCCTTTTGTGGTAGTCTGGGTGACAATAATTGTTCAATATTCGGCTCCATCTATAATGCAAAATGTTGGTGGATAGAATGGCATTAATTTTCTCCATATTTATCATTTGTAAGAGGTTCATGTGCGCCATCTTTGATTGGCTGTGTTAACTTGAAGGTTTCAAGAAATTTAACAAACAACGTCATAGTTCTTGGTAAAATTATGACGTCAGAAAGGCTCGGTGGTAATACAAGAATATGTATTTCGTGAATGATGAAGGGTGAACAAGTTTTTTTTTTTAATATATAAAAGGTTCATGGCTCTTATCCTTTTTTTTTTATAGTGTATGTGTGTGTGTGGGGGGAGGGGGAGGTCGTTTCTTTCTCCCTTCTTGCCTTTATCTCCAGTCCTTTTTTTTTCCCAGTATTTTCGGTTACTTTCCATTTGAAAACGAACAGAAATATTTATTATTGTTTTCTTCCTGTTTTTAAATCTTTGTAATTCTGTTCATGTTTTTGTATTTTATTTCTCTTTCTCATCCATTCAAGTGGCTGGTCTTATGAAACGGCAAAGTGCATTAAAATCTTATGAACACCGGTAATAATAATAATTTAACAAACAAAAAAAAAGGCTAACAAGAATCCATTTTCCTATAAGATATGTAAACAATCAGGCAAAACACAGAATACCCAATCGCATATTATTGTACAGAAACGTTTTCCTTTCTTCTCTCTGTCTCTCCAGTGATGTTTTCGAGTCGTTTGTCACTCTGTTGACAATTGTTCTAGGACACGGCAAGTATAAAGGCGTTGGTGGCGAAAATGAGATGGCTGACAAATCTGGCCACAATGAGGTTCTATTCCGTGTGATGTACGGCGTGTTCTGCCTTGGTTCGGCGGTGCTGATGTTCAATCTGGCCATCACGATTCTCAGTGCTTACATCAATGACGTCAAGGTTCAGGGGTCTGGCATGTGACAGGGGATTTGATCAGCAGCTCAACCAGTACATGTGGAAGTCGGTGGATGCTTTACTGCACAAAATCATTTCTGGTGTGGCCGGGGGCCGGAGGCAGAAAAATCGGTGCACAAGCGGGAAAAGCAAATTTGGGATCGAAAGAGAAGAAGAAAGTGGTGGATGAAGATGGTGAATTTTCCAAGCATGGCCACTTATTTCACTTGTAAAATATACATTATTGTGCATATGTATGTTTACACCGACCCAGTCAGCATCCTTACGCCAATCCGATGTAGATTTATACAGAATTTCCGTATGATTGGTAGGATTCCGGAAGAGGCTGATTCCCTACATTAAACCGATATGGGCACGATGTTTTGATATATCTAGCGGATCTACGTACGAATGATGTCATTCCTAATATGCAAAACTGACATCAGTCCTATGCATCGGATTCCCGTAGGGATGCTGGCTAGAGAAAAGCCCGCAGTGTAGCCTGTGATACTGAGTATTTTATTCATTGTTTTCTATTCAAATTAAAACGCTTTGTTTTGTAGAGGTAACTTGTATCGTTTACATTTATGTTTCTGCAAGAAAAGTTGAATTCGGTTGGCACCAATAGATGAGCAAACACGCAGTTCGTGGGATAGGACGTCAAGAGTTCACTTTGTGCTGTAGTAATACTTGGAAAGTCAAAGCAAATAAAATGTGCCACTGGCATCTTGTGTCAGGCCATATGTGACGAAATCAGTGTGTGTTTGATTTTCTCCATTTCGATCTGAAGGGACCCGGAGACGTCTATTCTGTTGCCTCTCTCTTAGAGAGTTAGGTGGGTGGTTTGAGATTTAAAACAGCCATCCTTTAGACCACGGATTCCCTACCCGGGGTGCTGCCCCCTCCCCCTGGGGGTGGGAGACGATATTTCAGAGGGTGCGAAAACTTGGATTTGGAAATTTTAAAATTACAGTGTATACATGTCATCTTCAAACCAGATGTTACTTTTGTAGGGAGTGCAAAAATCTATCAGAAGTTGCCTGGCGGGGCGGGGTATAGAAACGGTTGGGAACCGTGGCTGCTGTAGACTGACTGTTGAACCCTTTAGACACCATGATGTTTCACTAGTGATACACAGACAGGTATCATTCGGTTGCAATTCCCACGAGTATTCAGCGCGAGAGATGTAAGTTAGTTTCAGTGGTTTCTACAATAAGCAATAAATCAACTAATAATGACCATGAAAAAGAATCCTTAGTCAGTCCCTAACAACAAATCCTCACGAAATCAGAATTCGCCCATCAGCAGAAATGGGGGCGGAGCCTAGAGGGTTAAGTCCCTCAGCATTAGAGTACAAGTGGTAGAGGGAACGCCCCACAAGGCAACCCAGGCTACTCATAACTCCTTGATTTAAGGCGGCCAGACTGGGCAGATCAAAAACTTGGCAGATATTGACAGTGCGTGAAATAAGGATGCAAAGTACACTAAACTAAAAAATATCCTCACTCTCTCTCTGTCTGTCTGTCTCTCTCTCTATCTCTCTCTGTGTGTGTGTGTGTGTGTGTGGTTGTGTGTGTGTGTGTGTGTGTGTGTCCCCCTCTCTCTACCTGTCTCTCGCTCTCCCCTCTGTCTGTCTTTCTGTCTCTCTCCCCCTCTCTCTGTCTGTCTCTCTTTCTTCTCTCTCTCCCTCTCCTCCCTCTCTGTCTGCCTGTCCCTCTCTTTCTTTCTGTCTTTCTCCCTCTCTGTCAGTTTCTTTCTCCCCTCCCTCTTTCACCTCTCTCTCTCTCCTCCGTCTCTGTCGCCTATCCTTCTTTCTGTCTTTCTTCCTCTCTCTCTCTTTCTCTCTCACTTTCTTTCTCCCCCCTCCCCCTCTCTCTGTCTTCACTTTCTCTCCCCCCCCCTCTCTCTCTCTCTCTCTTTCTCGGTATGTGTTTATATATTTTAACATATTGTATAATGATTACGATCTGCTGACCGCTAGAGCTCCTTCTGGCCAATGATCTCAAATGCTCTGTATGTTACTGAAAAATAATAACGATCTAATCCTCTTTCACCCATCACCACAATACAGATCCAATTTACAACATCACGAATCTTCATCGAGGTGTTGAGTGTAATCATAGATACTAGAAATAGAAATAATAAGATGAGACAGCTAGCGATTTCAGCGTGCACAGATTTCGCACCCCCATCTGGCGGCAAATACACGGAAGTCATGATCAATGCCATATTTTTATCTTACAAAGCTAATAGGGAAAATATTGAATTTTGTTCAGCTATCGGTGTAGGCCTTGTTTGACGTCACGTATTTTGTAATTTTAACTTCAATCACTGTGGGAAAACTCTGGCTATTTTTTATTTTGTTTAGTCTTCGTATGACTGTAACAAAACAGGATCGTAGACTTTTCATTATATCAAGCATTTTTTCCGTGGGCCCCGCCCCCAATCAGCACGAAAACTGTGTGCACAATTTTTTTTAACAGGTGCGAAGAAGTGAGTGTCTCATCTTGTAGTTTCTAGTATCTTTGATGTAATGACGCCCTGATACCCAAAGTAAGAGCCAGGTACATACTTAGGGTTAGGTAAATGCTTAGGATAGGTTAATTAGAGAAGATAGCCATGGATCACCAGCCCAGCTTCTTAAATAGCAAATTCTGCAGTCTTATTCATGGATATTAGGTTTGACCCTACCAAATAGTCTCGGTTAAAAAAAAAAAAAGAGAGAAAAGAATAACAATAAACTACAGTTTCTATATTACCCTGAAATCAAAATCACTCTTCATCATCATCATTGCCTTTCTCACCCTGGATCAGGGTATAGGCCACCAACAAACACCTTCCATCCCTCTCTATCATGGGCCAGCCTCTTTACATTATTCCAAGTCTTTCCGCTTCGTTGCACATCATTTTCTCTGGCTCTTCTCCACGTTCCGCGCGGCCTTCCTCTTGATCTCTTGCCCTGGGGATTCCAGTCCAATACCTTCTTCGTGATGCTGTTTCCTGGCCTCCTGAGAGTGTGGCCGATCCATCTCCATCGCCTCCTACCAATTTCCTCTCTGACTGGGTTCTGTCTTGTTCTTTTCCATACAATTTCATTGCTGACCTTGTCTGTCCATCTGATCTTAAGTAGCTTCCTCAAACATCTGTTGATGAAAACTTGGATTCTCTTTATGTAGGCCTGGGACGCATTCCAGGTCTCACATCCATACAACAGGACTGACTTCACGTTCGAGTTGAATATCCTCAGCTTTGTTTTTAGAGATATATCCTTGGTTCTCAAAATCTTGCTTAAGGATGTGAAAGCTGCCTGTGCCTTTCCAATTCGTGCTTTGACTTCTGCCTCTGTTCCTCCCTTATTGTCAATGATACTACCAAGATAGCAGAAGGACTCTACATCTTCCAGTGGTTGATCTCCTACTGTGACTTGTTCGCTTAGGGGTGCAACAATTTTTAGGACCTTCGACTTCGCGGGATGTATCCTCAATCCAATAGATTCTGAAATTTTGTTTAGAGCTGTAGTCTTTCTTTGCTTGCATCTGGTCGTGTGTGTGCGACAATAGTGCCAAGTCATCTGCAAAATCTAGATCGTCCAGCTGTGTCCATGGGGTCCATTGTATGCCATTTCTTCCTCCACTGGTGGTTTCTTTCATAAGCCAATCAATCACCAGGATAAACAGAAATGGGGACAGCAAACAACCCTGCCTAACACCAGTCTTGATATCAAAGCTGTCAGTAAGCTCACCATCATGTACGACTCTGCAACTTGTCCCCTCGTACATGCTCTTGATAAGATTCACCATCTTCTCTGGGATTCCATAATGTCTCAATATTCTCCACAGTGTTTCTCTATCGATGCTATCAAAGGCCTTCTCGTAGTCAAGGAAGTTCACTATCAGTTGGGAGTTCCACTCTAGCGACTGCTCTACTATGATTCTCAGCGTGGCGATCTGGTCGGTGGTTGATCGATTACTCCTGAAACCAGCTTGCTCCTCGCGAAGTTTTTGGTCTGTTGCATTCTGTATTCGCTTGAGAATAATCCGATTGAAAACCTTTCCTGGGATGGAGAGAAGTGTGATTCCTCTGTAGTTACTACAATTGCTGAGGTCCCCTTTTTTTGGGAGCTTCACGAGGTGTCCTTCCTTCCAGCCCTTTGGAAACTTGCCACCGATCCAAATCCTCGAGAATAGTGAGTGCAGACCCTCTGCAGCCCCAGCAGCATCTGCCTTCAGCGCCTCTGGTGGGATCTGGTCTGGTCCAGCTGCCTTGCCTCGATTTAACTGCTTTATGGCATCATTAATCTCTGCTTTAGTCGGAGGGTCGCAACTGATCGGTAAATCATTTCTTGCGGGTAGAATGTCGGGTGGGTTGCTTGGTGGAGGTCTGTTCAAGAGGCTGTTAAAATGTTCTATCCATCTTTTTGCCTGAGCTTCCTTTCCAAAAATAGCCTTCCTGTTGTAATCCTTGACAGGAACTTCAGGTTTTCCATATTTTCCAGCAAGAGTCTTTGTAGTCTGGTAGAGGATCCTCATGTGTCCTCCTGTTGCTGCCTTCTCTGCTTTCTCTGCTAACATTCCTATGAACTCCTCTTTGTCTTTTTTAATTGATTTTTTGACCTCTTTAGCTGATGCTCGGTACTCTTCCTGGTTACCAACTCTTGAGCTTCTTGTACGACTTGCATTTACCCGTTCTTTTAGGTCTCTTCTTATCCTTATCAAGTCCAGTGATTTTTGACTGATCCATTCCTTGTGTTCCACTTTCTTTTCCCCAATAACATCCTGACATGTCGATGTAAATACTCCTTTTACCTTAGCCCAGTGAGTCTCCAAATCTACTGTCTCTTCGAGGTCAACAAGGGGTTTGAATCTATTCCTCAGTGTCAGCTGGAACTCTTCCTTCTTGTCTCCATCCAGAAGGCTCACTTGAAACTTTCTCCTCTTTGTTCCTGCTCTGGTACCTTGTTTCTTGAGGCGGAGTTTGAGTATTGCCAGCAGCATGTGATGGTCAGATCCAACATCTGCTCCTCTCTGTACTATGACATCCTCTATTGAGCGTCTGAATCGTCGGGTGATGCAAAAGTGGTCAATCTGATTTTCAGTTACTCCATCCGGTGAAATCCAAGTGGCCTTATGGATCCTCTTGTGTGGGAATACTGAACCTCCAATCACATAGCTGTTAAATGCGCAGAAACTTGCAAACCGCTCTCCATTCTCATTCATTTGTCCTAAACCATTGCACCCCATAATGTCCTCATACCCAGTATTGTCCTGTCCTATCTTGGCATTGGCATCTCCCATTATAATGTTCACATCTTTTCTTGGCAGTGTGTCAACTATTTCCTGAAGCTGGTTGTAGAAATCGTCCTTGTCCTCATCGGTTGCTTCATTTGTTGGGGCGTATATCTGCACAATGTTCATGTTGATGTTCTTGTTCTTAGTAGTAAATGATGCCAATATAATTCTCCTTCCATAGGGTTCCCATCCCCTCAGTGACCTCTGGGCGTGCTTGCTCAAGATGATCGCTACTCCTTCTGTATGCTTTTTGTCCTCCCTTCCAGAATACAAAATCTTTTCCCCAGTATTAAGTTGTTTCAGTCCGGACTGTATCCAGCGGGTCTCGCTAACTCCAAGTATGTGCAGTCTGTATCGCCTCATCTCCATTGTAACCTGGGCACTCTTTCCTGCTTCATACATGGAGCGGACATTCCACGACGCAATCCGGAGTGACTTGCTTGATGAAGGAGCAGTCGGGCCAGTGGCGTCCTTTCGGCTTTGTCCATTGTCCTTCATTGAATCTACAGGTGCAGATGCTCCCCCTTCTCCCAAGATAAAAGACTGATTTGAAGTATTTGCTTGTGTTTCTGTAACTGGTTTATTTTTACAGGGTGGGTAGTTGGCCCACCGCCAACTGGCTCTTCTCGGGAGACCAGGACCTTTGCACCTTTAGTCGCCTCTTACGACACGCAGTATCACGTCAGATGTATTCTCTGCTGTCCCTCTTCTACAAGAGAGCCCCGCATCTGCACGGGCGAAAATCACTCTTAGTTTGTTGTTATTTTGTTTATGTAATCGTTCAGTGCTATCTCACTCTACAATCACAACACTGAAAGTCTCTGCGGCTGGCAGATTGATAACAGACGCGCTGTGGTCACTTCGTAATACGTCGGCATACAAGGTCTTATTGTACTGAAAGTCGTTGGAAACGGGGGAGGCTCAAGAAAACTGCACAGACGACAGAATGAAGAACTGCGCGTGCGAGTATGAAAAATTTACAGGGTGAGAGAGGAGAAAGGAGAAGATACGAGGGAAAGAAAATTGGAGGTGACAGAAGGAGAAAGAGAGGAAGGAAGGAGGCGATGAGGATTAGTGGAAACCATGACAACGGAACTAATACACATGAAAATTTATTCAAACAAACGCCTGTTAAAAACTGGGTAGGAGTAATTTTCAAGACGCCCTACTGCCGCTCAGATTGCTCGGATTTGCTTGAAACTTTACAGATGCCTTCCTTTTGACTTGGGGAAGGTTCTTTTTTAGATATGGAGACTTGAGTAGGAGGGGAACTATTTTTTTTTAGTTTGCTTTGTGTCGCTAATTTCACCCCCCCCCCCATCCTTTTTTTTCCAAGAACACATGACGTTATCACTTCCTGCGATGTGTTTACTATTAAACATACAGACCCGTGCGCAGATTAGGACTTTTTCATGACAAGCTTCGTCTCGAATGCTGACGGGGTGTGTAGGGCACAAACGCGCAAAAGGGAGTGCAGAATGACGTTTCTATAGATAAACAAACAAACAAACACTAGCAACAAATGAACCCGGTTGGCCTCCGGGTACCTCAGCTAGTCAATAAATAATAAATAAATAAAATTCAGGATGTGGCAAGAAGAGTTTTATTCTTTGTCTGGAAGTCATTATTTCATACCAAACCCAATCTGGAACGTGCAAATTGTTTATTTTTCCAGATAGGTACGTGGAAAGATAGACAGTCAGACAGGCGCACAGACAGTCAAGCCAACAGTCAAACAGGCAGACAAAATGTTCCAAAACTTTAAACTTCAACACACTCACTTCGAAGGGAAAGAACAAATAGAATGCTTTGTCGTGTGTTTCAAGGGTTAGTTCCACTCGACTGTTCTCCCCAATCACCGCGCCTCATTTCTTTTGAGAAGCTCTGATGTAACCCGTTTCGTAATATACTCTAGACCTAGAATCTAGGTCACGATAGTTCAAAATGTGTTTTGGAAATATTCAAGTGTTCAGATGCAGCTAATGTGGCTAATACTGGAGAAAAAAAAAAGATGAAAAGTACTTATAAAATAAGGACAGAAAACGTGAAGATGACTAATAGGTATCGGCTACAAGGAGCTTATAATACTACTGGAGTGCGGGGTGGTGGCGTAACGCGTGCCAGGTATGGGGCCTCGGCAGCCACACTTTGGGGGTCAAAAGATGTGCCTAGTGTAGTACCGGTACCAGTACGGCTGTGTTGCACATTGTGTGGTCTATCTTTCCGATTGTGCAAATGCATTTATTTAGACTTACTATTTGTGTGTGAGTGTGTATGTGTGTGTGTGTGTGTGCAAGTTTTCCTCTGCAAACGACATGCAGTCGAGATCTATATATATTATATACACAATAATATATTATATTTTGTATAGCCTACACTTTTGACAACTGCACACAGAACATTTATTTACTTTTTCTTTGTTCTCTATATATTGTTTAAATATATTTAGAAAATCTTTATCATCCTAAGTTTTTAACGTCCCGGGTTTGTGGGTTAGTGGTTCAGTATTTCTTGCAATAAATTTCCACAAACTGCTATTAAAGTCTATAGTTTCTCCATCAACAATGGTGTTGTTTACAGCGCTGCCTCGAATCTGGGTCGTTTTGTCACCTTGTCGCAGGGCCATTTTATTAAAGAGGTAACATCACATTAAACCTCTTAGTATTCTATCCTCTTTGGACCAGAAAGTAGATAAAGAGTATTTTTTTTATTTCTCGTCGATCTATTGGATTTTCGGCATTTTCAATCTTTTTGATCCCGTGAGTTCTCCATCATCATGGTGTATGTGTGCGTTGTGATCGGCTGTACAGCCCGACGTGAAAAGAATACAGACCGCAGTTTTCACAGGTATGTTGATCTATATTATTAGTATTATTATTGTTGTTGTCGTACATTGTTGCTGTTATTGCTGTTCTTTATTGTTTATTTATTTAGCTAAAGATAAGATCTGGTCCACAATATTAATTACAATGCACAAGGCTTCTCTGAACCGTTTTTTCCTCCACTCAGCAGATTTACTATGCTTTGGTTTTTCACTCTCACTGAACACAAAAATGTTGTAAGGTTGAGCTGCAAGCTTGACCTGTATTAGGGCATTGGTTGGCAAAGACAAAATTAGCCTGATCGGTGCTCCAGCGTGACACACATGTATAATGTGCGTTCTGTTCCTGCACTGTATAACAATGGAATGACAGTTGATTTAGACAGAATTGCCACCAAGGAATAAGATGCTGTAAAGTTCATTAAATTTACCACTTTACATTTTACAACTAGTTTATTAACCTAACTACTGTACAGACCTGATGAGAGCTAAGCAAATTATTTATCTTTATATTAATATGGGAAACAATATTAAGCCTTCTACTATTATAAGTTCATTCTTTGTTCTGGTCTGCAACTGTATCCAGGTTTCCTCTGTCAGATCCTGAGCGGTTACAATTATGGATCAGTTGTGCATCTCGCCAAGAAGAAAATGGAAAACCCTGGCAACCAACACCCAATTCCAGGATTTGCAGTGATCATTTTCGTCCAGAAGACTATGAGATCGACACCCAGAGAAAAGTTCTCCGTAAGACAGCTATTCCATCTGTCTTGCCTTGTCATCCTGTACACAAGCAGCCAGTGCATAAAACACGTAGATCTAGAAAGTCTCCTAAGAAACGCGATTTTTACCATGTAGGAACCAGTAGCAGTGCTGGCGCCCAAGATGTGAATATTCCAGTGAAATCTGCTAAATTATCAGATCACTCTTACGCCAATGGACATAGAAACTGAGCTGCAACGCTCAAAAGAAGCCCTTGAAAAGGCCAAAGGTATGATAGAGGGAAAAACTAAAGTCATTAAATCGCTACGTCAGAAGTTGAAGAGACGAGATGAGACTATTTCTGGAGTCCTGCAAGAGATGGAGGAAATAAGATTGCTGTCATCAGAGCAGCATGACTCGTTAAAGCTAAATTTTGACAGAGAAACACTAACTTTAATTGAAAATGAAGTTAAAGCATCTCAAGGAAGTTCTCATAGCAGGCGTTACACCGATGCACTGAAAAATTTTGCAGTAACACTGCATTTTTATAGCGCGCAAGCGTATGACCATGTCAGAAAATTTCTTGCTTTGCCACATCCATCTACCATCCGACAGTGGGCTTCAGCTAGAGACTGCAATCCAGGATTCTTAACAGAGGTGCTGGAGACCTTGAGGAAGGAGATGAGTGAAGAACGGCGAGAGGTGTCAATAATGTTTGACTTCATGCATTTGAAGAAAACTTACAGCTATGACACAGGCACACAATCCTATGTCGGATCTGTAAACTATGGACATCTTCATGCAGGCTGTGAGGATTCCCTTGCAACAGAAGCATTAGTTGTGATGGTAGTGGGATTAAAGAAACACTTTAAGCAACCAATTGGTTACTTTCTGACTGACAAGATAAGTGGACAAAGCCAAGCACAGATAGTGAAAGACGCTGTAACCCTTGTGACAGAGGCTGGGCATTCTGTTCTTGCTGTTGTGTGTGATGGAAATTACACCAACCAATCAACTGCATGTGTGCTAGGTTGTGATTTGAAAGATCCAGGCAGTATTAAAAACCATTTTGAAAACCCTGTCACGAAAGAAAAAGTTTATTTCTGTTTTGATGCCTGCCACCTTGTGAAGAATATCAGAAATTGCCTGGGTGACCAAAAGAGGATATTTTTTAATGATCAACCAATCGATTGGCAGTATATATGTGAACTGAATGAATTGCAACAAAAGGACAACTTAGTCTTAGCAAACAAACTTCGTGGCAAGCACATTCATTATGAAAAAAACAAAATGAATGTACAACTAGCCTGCCAGACCATCTCAGCATCAGTGGCTAGTGCTATAGACTTCCTCAGGGAAGATCTGAAGTTGCCCAAGTTTACTGACAGCCAGGCCACAACCTATTTCATTGAAGTTTTTGACCGTGTGTTTGACCTGTGCAACTCGTCCAGCCCTCAGGGTAGAGGATACAAAAGCCCCATCAACCTGCACAACTTCACAGCCAAAGAAAAAATAGCGGAGGATGCATGTGAGTACATTCTTGGACTAAAGGACAGTGATGGGAAACTGCTTGTAAAGGGGAGGAGGAAAACTGGATTTATTGGCTTCCTGTGTACCATCCAGTCTACTCTAGGATTAGCCAAACAGCTGCTGGAGGACCATGGGTACAACTATGTGCTAACACACAGGCTATCTCAGGACCATCTTGAGACTTTCTTCAGCAGAATTAGGCGACACCATGGATGGAATAATAACCTCACACCCTTGCAATTCAAATGGGCTCTCAGGGCTTTACTGTTGAAGAACGGCGTGCTGCCATCAAAGCGTGCCAACTGCATTGCTATCCAGGAAGCAGAAAACACCCTATTGGAAGAAGAAGAAGCAGGAACAGTGCAAACATCTATAAATCCTGTGTTAAAACCGCTCATCGATGCCCTAATATCGCCCACAGAGTATCACCAACATGCTTTACACTACATAAGCGGCTATATTTCAAGAACTGTGGCAGCGAGAGTCAGCTGTGTTAAGTGTAAGCTTGTACTGCTTTTCACTGATGAACAAGGACACGAGAGTCGTCCGCATCACTCGTTGTTTACGCACTGAAAAAACAAAGGAGGTTTGGTGTTTTCCGAGGATATGTACGCAGTGGTCAGTGTATGTGACAAAGCTCTGCGAGAACATCACTGACAGCCCCTGCAGGTCCAGTCCATGGTGTCACACGATATCTAACAGCCAAAGACACCAGGCATGTGCTAGAATCTGTCAGTGTCAACGTCTTCCCTGACATTTGGAATCACAGTATGGACAATCATCATATTGCCGCAGAAGATAGTCATGTGCACCAAATCATCAAGGAGGCATGCCGGCTCTTTTGCAACATGATGTTCCACCACCACGAGAAGCTAATTAGTGACCGATATATTCATCACGATGTCGGCACTAAGAGACACAAACTCACCAAGACGGTGATCTTTCTGCATCAGTAGAACAATAATTATTATCATGACAGGGAGGGCACACTGAAATCCTGGATCTCTCTTTGTAAGTACAGTACGATGGTGTTGGTCATTCTGCTCTCTCTCTCTCTCTCTCTCTCTCTCTCTCTCTCTGTCTGTCTGCCTGTCTCTCTCTTTCTCCAATTCATGTTTGTTATGATAGGTAAGAATTGTGACATTTGGCTACAAGTTATTAATTGCGCCATGCGAACAAAAAGTCGCGAAGAAAACTGAAGATCTTGCATAAAGCCCAATGCACAGCAAGGAAGCCCTTCGACCCCCAGAGGATGGCGATATAGTCCGATAAATCTAAGGCATGGGTTTGAAGTAACTGCAACATAAATGGTTTCTTTACAGAACAATAGTCCGTACCATCCAAAACAACATATCAAAAATCGGACAAAATCGGACCACGGGAAATTAGATAAAAAATTGTTTTAATTAATTAAAATTATATAACATGACGCGTTTTGGCAACCGGAGTTCCATACTTTTACTCCGCACCGGGAACGCCGTTACCGAGGTGTCACATAAGTCAAAGAACAAAGCACATACCATCCCCACCCCACCCTTGACCAAGGTGTAGATGTCAACCGCCGGTGGATAACAAAAAGTATGGAAAACTATTTCTGTCGATTTTCAGAATTTCTCTAAAGATATAAAAGGAGACTGAAACAGTCCTCAGGAACTTTTGTGCTTTGTTTTTGTGCTGAAACTTGCGATTAGCCTTTTGAGAAAGGTAATTACTTTGCACAGAAAATGACAATAATATAATAATAATATGATTTGACTTCCGCAATGTATGTACTTCACTGATATAATTTTGGTACATGTACAAGGATGGTACATTGAATGCCGTTTCTCTTCTGGGCCGTACATGTCTTCATTATCCAGTCTATGGCTAGCAGGAACAGGAAAGGTGAGAGGCGACAGCCCTGTCTCACTCCTCTCTGTACTTGGAAAGGGTCGGTGACCTGTCTGTTGGGTATCACTCACAGGGTCGTCCTTTCATAAGAGTTTTTTGATAATGTAGGTGATTTTCCTCGGCATTCCATAGTGTCTCAGCAACTTCCAGAGGGTCTGCCGGTGCTGTCGTAGTCAATAAATTTTACGTAGAGAGGTGAATTATATTTGTTGTGCCGGTCTCACGTCTGGAAGACCACACACACACACACACACGGTGACACTGGCATATTTATGTGCTCACCGTGGTCAGTACCCTCCTAACAGTTAACCTTGTCTTTTGTCTCCTCTCCACCTGTCCTAGGGTCGTTGTACGTTACATCGTGAGAAAGCAAGTTTGTTGTCCGTCTTTGTTCTTGTTTAACTATATATGTAGGATGCTTGGGAGTTCAGTCAGTCGGTGTAGTAAAATTTCCAACAGGACATTAAATGATGGCAACACCAGATCTGACTGAAATTTGCGTACTCTGCAATCAAGAAATCCAGCCGGAAGAAATTGTTACAGAACTGACTGTAAAGGGACGAGATGGAATTAACCGAGCTAGTGAAATGCGGGGTGATAAGATCGATGTCGTGGAAGGCCAAAGAGTTCATGTTGGATGCCGTAAGCAATATACAAATATTAAAGCTATTTCAGCCTCGCAGCGATCTAAGGAGAGAAGCAGTCAAGAGACAGTTGTTCCATTCCAGCGTCAGTTGCGATCGGGCACATCTTTCAACTTTCAGCGTGATTGCCTGTTTTGTGGAAATGCAATTCCTAGCACCTCAAAACAAAAGCAGCCAGGTTCATTTCCTGTCAGAACGGAAAGAAAGTTCACAGATACCATCAGAGAACTTTGCCAAAAGCGCAACGACGACTGGGCTCAACAGGTCCTTGGTCGACTGGAATATGCAAGAGATCTGCATGCCAGTGATGCACTATATCATCAAACCTGCAGTGTTAATTTTCGTACCAATAAGCGCAAGCCAGTGTCTCAATCGCAGACCACTGAGAAGCCAGCAAAACGTTCTAAAGGAGGCAGACCAATTCAATTAGGAAAGGCCGATGCATTTCATCAAGTCGTAGACTACTTGCAAGCTCACAAAGAGGGGCAAATCACTGTCAGTGATCTGGTTGAAAAAATGAGTGAACTTACCAATGACCCCTATTCAACAAGATACATGAAGAAACGACTTCAGGACCATTTTGGTGACAAAATTGTCATTGCAGAAATGCACGGAAAGGCTGATGTAGTAACACTTCGAGAGACTGTATCGGAGATACTCCATGATTTCTACAACAGACAAACTAGGAATGATCCTGAAGCCGAAAAGAGGTTCACAATAAATACTGCTGCACGTTTTATTTTGTCTGATATTAGAGACATTCCATCAAACAAAGACAACGCGTATCCTGTTAATGAAGAGCTATCTTCTCTGAACAAAAGCTTGGATTTCTTGCCATCCTCCCTAAAAGATTTTTTGAATGAACTGATGACGGGAAAAGATTCCTCTCTGAAAGTTGCCTCTATAGGTCAAGCAATAATGCAGTCAGCAAAGCCACGAATACTCATTTGTCCCCTGCAGATAGGATTAGGCGTTCAAATGCATCATCTCTTTGGTTCCAGACGCCTCACTGACACACTGAATTCCCTTGGCTTCTGTAGTTCTTATTCTGAGGTGAAGCGATTTGAAAGCTCTGCCGCAGTCTGCCGTGGAGTTGCAATGCCGGAGTTTGACAAAGAAAAGCATTTACTGCAATATGTTGCCGACAACGTAGACCACAATTCTTGCACCCTTGATGGTTTTAACACATTTCATGGAATGGGCATGATTGGTGTGATGACACCAAGTGTGAATTGTTCATTTCCTGTCAAGAGAATTAAGGTCACAGTCGAAGATGTTGCAGCTGTTGGAAAGATTCAAGTGCACTTCTACAGATCCGAAAGAGAAGCTGAAACATCTCTGATTCTCAAACACCTACCCGCTGTCGAGGCTGAGGATCCATTTATAGGCACTGATATTTTGTGGCAAACATGTTGGCTTCTGCGCCCAAACAGACCCTCCTGGGCTGGTTTTATGCAGTCAACGAGCGAAGGAGCCCACGAGGGCACATCTAGTGTGATGTTTCTCCCTATAATTGACTTAAACCCGAATGACTTATCATGCATATTTTCAACATTGACTTTCCTTTCGGACCAGGCAAAGAATTACCATGTAGATCCCATTGTCACCTTTGATCAACCTCTGTACTGGAAAGCTTGCATGACAATTGGCTCGGAACCTGCGACAAGTCTGTTGAAATCTATGGTATTAAGGCTGGGAGGTTTTCATATGCAAATGAGTTTCTTGGGATGCATCGGATATGTCATGGCTGGCTCCGGTCTTGAAGATGCTTTGGAAGTTATATATGCACCAACAACCGTTGGACATATGCTGAGTGGAAAGGCAGTGGCAAGAGCACTCCGTGGACACTTCAGTGTTGATACCGCCCTCCATGCACTCATTATCTCGCGGAACTTTGGTGTTCCACCTCATGTTGGTCGCGACGATGAAGACGATGACGAGGACTCTGCAGACGCAGAAAAGGAGAAAAGTGACGACAGTCAAGATAACACAATGCAAAGAGCAGCACAAATGCTTGATGATCTTCTTGAAAGTAAAACGTCTGCTGAGGCAGTATATGAAACCAGAGTTATTGCTTCCATTAATCAGAGTTTGTTAGAAGAAAGGAATATGGCAGATAAGGCCAACAGGCTGAATGCAAAACTGTGGTTTTTGTACATGGACATGGTTGAGGTTCTGCGCAAGTTTATCAGAGCAGAGAGAACAGGAAACTGGAAGCTGCACCTTCAAGCGGTTGCGGATATGTTACCCTTTTTTGCTGCTTGTGGGCACGATGCATATGTCAAATCCAGTTACGTATACTTACAGTCGATGCTGGATCTCCATGAAACGTCTCCAAGGGTGTACAGATTGTTCATGAGTGGAAAACATACAGTTCGACGCACTGATCGCTTCTGGGCCGGACTGTCTACTGACCTCGTCATCGAACAGATTCTCATGAGAAGTTTAAAGTCCAGCGGAGGGTTGACCCGGGGCGGTGGACTGGATGAGTCACAACGGACGTCATGGTTATTGTCAATGCCTGCATGTACTGTCGTGAGTGAAGCAATGGATCGTGTTACTGGATGCCAAGAAGACAATGACCAGCATGTGGATGTCACTTTTTCTCGAAGAGAGCGTGATAGGAAAGACATTGGCAAACTGATCACTTTTCTGCAGCTCAGAAATCCATTTGCAGATGATATCCTTACTCTGAGAAATATTTCTACTGGATTTGTTGCGGGCAAGGCTGTTAATATTACCAATGCCAAGCTCATTGGGCAGACTATACTGTCATCAATGAGTATCAAAGATATCAAGAAATATTCATTCAGCAAGAAGCAGCGGGCCGTAAATATGTCAGCAAAGGAGGCTATCAAGATTGGCAGTGACAGTTTACAGATTGATCCATGCCTCTTGTTCCAGCGATTGGTGACTGCATCCAAAGAGGCACCTGAAGATCAGAGAGACATCTTCAAATATGAACTATCTGGACACCCAGCTTCCCTCTTTGAATCCTCAGGTCTTATGAGAGCTGCAAAGAAGTCTGACTTCGCCGATTCAATCAAGACCCTCGCTGAAGACAAAATTCCAGGTGTCACAAAGAGCACACCAGGACCTGAGGAGGATCTGGCTTATGTCTTGGATGGTGGGTCTCTGATTCACCGCATCCCTTGGCCAAGAGGACAAACATATGATGAGATATGTCAAATATACGTTGTCTACAATCGTCTTTGACGGATATGTTGGCGGGCCTTCAATTAAAGATACTGCCCATATCAGGAGGCGTGCAACAAATGGAAACAAAGTGCTGTTCCATGGAAGAATGGTGCTGGGTTGCAAGAAGGAAGTCTTGTTATCAAATCTCGACAACAAACAGAGATTCATTAATTTGCTTTCTTCCCACTTCCATGGAACGCATGTTAAGATCACCCAAGCAACAGGAGATGCAGATGTACTCATAACCACAACTGCTACAGAATCTGCCAAAACAAAACCGACCGTCGTGGTTGGAGAAGATACCGATCTTCTTATTCTCCTCTGCCATCATGCGGATCCACATTCAAAAAAGATTTTTCTCAAGTCAGATATTCATAGGCAGGAACAGACTGTATGGGACATTCATGGAACAAAGTTAGCACTCGGACCACTTTGTCAGTATCTTCTTTTCACGCATGCCCTGCTTGGATGTGATTCTACGTCACGTCTTTATGGCCTTGGAAAAAGATCTTCTGTTAAGCATCTTTCAAATCTCACGTTCCAGGACATTGCCAGATCATTTCTCAATGCACCTAATAAAGATTCAGTGACTGCTTTTTGCGAGAAGGCATTGTTGCTCTTGTATGGCTGCCCTAGTGAAGTTTCTCTAGACACTGCTCGATATCACAGATTCATAGAGAAAACTGCTGCAGGAATATCTTCGGTTGAGCCACAGAACCTTCCCCCCACATCAGCAGCAGCTAAGTTCCACAGTTGGAGAGTCTGTTATCAAGTCAAAGAAAGGACCTCCCAGTCAAGTGATATGGATCCAACAGAATGGGGATGGAAATATCGTCAAAGCCACCTGATGCCAATTTACACTGATCTTCCCCCGGCCCCTCCAAATCTCTTGACAGCCGTTAGATGTAGCTGCAAGACAGACTGCAGGAGCTCAAGATGTAGCTGCAAGAAACATGGACTAGAGTGTTCGTTCGCATGCAAAGAATGCCACGGGACAAGTTGCACGAATAAGGCACACCAGGCTGTGGTTGGAGATGACGGCGCAGATGAAGCTGTCCAAGAAAGTGATGAAACATTTTGATAACTCTTTAAGTTTCCATGTCACCAGGCTTACATAAAGCAGAAACGAGTGGATACAGATTTTGACAAAGTGTTCGTTTGATGTGTGAACTTTAAACAAAGTGATATACCGGTGTTCCATACTTTTGATACAGAACTTTACACCAACAGAACGGGTAAGTCCTGAGTGATGTAATTGTAAGAACTGTCTTTTTAAAATGTTGTTTTAAATACTAGACGTTCATAGGTGTTGATTTGTTGTTTCTATAATGATTATTGTCACTTTGCTGTGGTATATCTTTAATGACCTGTCATTGCAACCACATACATTGTTTATATTGTTTAGACAGTAGAGGTAGGCCTATAATCCTTTTCCAATGATCTGATATTTTGATATTTGTGAATGGACATTTATTTATATAACTTGAAATATGAAGTTCTGGTCCATTTGAAAACCAATGAAAACGAATAGAAAAAGTACGCGTGATATCGTTTTACTATTACTTTAGTGAGGCCCGCCACTGCTAAAAACAAAACAACAGCGCCTATTGTAGAAAATCCAAACGAGAAGAAGCCTTTTCACTCTAGACTTCCGTTTGTTATCTGAGCCGACAGACTCCCCGGAACACGGTTGGCGCGAGGTCGTAAACGCTGAAATTGAATTAAGAAAGTATGGTGCGCCGTTAAGAACTTGGGGAAATTACACAAAATTATAATCTTTATTAATTTTTTAAACATATTTCCCATGATCCGATTTTGTCCGATTTTGGATATGTTGTTCGCCAGACTAATAACTATATTTCTGTAAAAAAATCATTTATGTTGCAGTTTGTTCAAACCCACAAGGTTTTTTCTGCTAAATTTACTGGACTAATACAGCCACCGTGTCTGACACGCTCAGCCCTCTTTCGTTTGTGTGCGCCGCGAGCGAGCCCCGCACTCCAGTAGTATTATAAGCTCCTTGATCGGCTATCACTTTTTTTTAGTTAAAAATAGTTCATACACAAGCAGCGTGACCTGGTTGCAACATTGCTATTTTGATACTAGAGGCGATAAATAGCTACTCTTAGAATGACGAAACAAGCTTGTGTCATCTGACGAGACTCACAAGCACTTCAGTGTCGAACTATGTCGATGAACCAGTAAGCTGTGTGTGTTTCAGGATCATATAAGGTAATTGAAATCATTGCTTATATTCACTCTAATTACATCCATGGCAGTTCATGGTGCCTATATAAATTTACATTTGTGTAAATTTGTGAATTTGATAGATGGCAAAGTCTTGATTCGGATTTGAAAATTACATCTGGCCTGAAAATGAAACTCGATGCAGTTTAATACAGAAATATTATTTGACACGAATGCATTGATAAGTGACATGGCACCTAAACAAATGATCAAATATTAACTAGTAATAATACTTTGTCAATATAGATCTAGGTCTAATAAAATTAAAGTACATTTATTAAGAATAATTGTCACTTGAAGTGGAACCAAAAAAAAACAGATTTGGTGGACTAAATTGACAAAATTATAACAGTAAACAAAATTATAACAGTAAACAAAATTATAACAGTAAACAAAATTATAACAGTAAACAAAATTATAACAGTAAACAAAATTATAACAGTAAACAAAGTTTAACTTAAAATCATAAAAATCACTATTTCTTATTGAGTGATCAAAATCTATTTTAACAATAAATAAATAAAAAGTTCACAATAATGGTTTTACTTCACAAAACAATACAAAAAAATTGTGTAATCACTGGCAACTTAACGTGGAAAGCTTCTGTTCGTTGATCAGAAGGAAACTAAAAAACTGACTTTATTCAACAAACAGAAAATTTGACTTGTCTCATATTTTAAAAAAAAAAGAGGAAAAAATGAAGAGTCATAACAGCTCATGTGACTTGTGGGATTTCTTCTTGCCACGTAAGTGTTCGGCTGCCTGTAAAAATTAAGAATTCCCGATTTTATATCTGTCGCCCATTTCATATCTGAAATGTCTAGTTTATGACACATAATAGCAGAGTGGCAATAACGGGAATTCCCGAATTTTACCACGCAGGTGACTGAACTGACAGAAAACGTCTGTGTTTCCCGCAAGACTTGTGTTGTATACTTCACTGTTGATATCAATCGAGTACTATCCGTGCAGGTAAGTCTATTAAGATACATTTTAAATAATAATATAACAGAACACATTTATGCAGCGTCCACGAAATGGACCCAAACCGCTTTACAATGAAATAGTAACAAAACCATCTATCTATCTGTCTGTTTGTTTTCTCTCTCTCTTTCTCTCTCTGTTTGTGTGTGTGTGTGTCTTTCTTTCTCTCTCCCTCTCCTTCTATCTCCCCCCCCCCTCTCTCTCTCTCCCTCTCTCTCTCTCTCGCGCGCTCTCTCTCTCTCTCTCTCTCCCTGTTTTCTCTGAATTTCTCGTTCTCAACCACACTGTCCCATATTTTCATGCTGTCAGTGGATATTTCCGATCTAGGCCTGACTTCAGCTCTGTTTTGAATTTTTCAGATTTAGAAACATTTCTCAATCTTTCGGGAAGGACATTCTGCATAATCTGAGCTACGGTAAGCAAAGGGACTGTCCCAGCATTTCTTTAAGGAACATTGTGGCTGCCAGATTAGGTGGGGTATGTGGAACGCAGATTCCTGGATGGCATATGACGGAACTGTGTCTTCGAAACTAGTATAACAAATTTTGCCAGCTTATACTCTAAGTGAGCCTGCACTGGCAGCCAGTGGAGTTCTTTTAAATAATAGGTATTACATTCTCCTTTTCTTCACTTTTTAAATTGTAAATGAGCAGTGTTGCTCTGAACTCACTAGAGCTTATTTGGTACAAAAGTTGGAATGCCTGCCAATAATGAGTTAAACTGTAGTAATCAAGCCTGGAGATGACGAAAGCTGACACTAGAGTTTCTGTAGCATTTGCAGTTAGATAAGGTAATATAGAAACAACCCCTTTCAGTTCTTAAAGGCGACTTTTGCGATATGATTAATATGGTGTTCCATATCAAAACTGGCACCTATGTAGGTTTTTAGCTACGTCACGGGCGAATTAAACTCCATGCAAGCTTACACTAAAGTCTAGAAGTCACCATTAAGATCGACAAGATTTATTTCAAGAAACTTTGGCTCAATGTTACACGCCATTATCTCAGTCTTATCATTGTTCATGTTTAACTTGCTGATAGTGGTACTGAGCCAAGGTTTAAATCAGCTGGACACAGTTTTGAATTTCCCCTTCTAGCTCTCTTGTTCCTGTTGGGAAAGCAGTTTTATATAGCTGAGTATCTTCTGCATACCTCTATTATATATTTCAGTAACTTGCAACCTTTGGCATGAGTCACTGACCAAACTATACACTCTTCAGGCCTTAAATTTGGCAGGAAGGTGGCAATTGAGATAAGGAAGATGATAGCTAGAATTAAAAGTTGTTTACTTCAAGCATATATTTGTAAAAAATAACAATGTTTATTGCTATATAACATCCGTATTTTTGCATTTTTGTTTCGTTTTACATCTATTATATATTTCACAAAATCTCCACCTTTGAACGCAAGAGGCTTTTTTTTATTAGACCACCTATACAAACCCAATTTTACATGTTCATTTCAAACACCGCAGAGGGTGCACGGAAGTTTTTATTGTTTTGATTAGTTTGGTTCTTGAATTTATAGAAAATGCAGTGTTTCATTGTGCTGTCATTTTGATCCTCCATCTTGGCTCCATTCTGTTATAGTACCATGCATGTCATACAAAGTAACCATATCAAGCTTAGTGCGCAGTGTCCTGGCGCGCATGAGTTCTGAAGCAGGACTGCAGATTACTACTTTTATTGTAAGAGAGAGAGAGAGAGAGAGAGGGAGAGAGCACATGATTGTTTATTCCGGGCAATGCCTGTTACCTCATCTAGTATGATTATGTTCTATCTTAAGGTAATTCGTGCAGCCCGTTTCGGAAACCGTAATTATTTCCCTTGCATTTCAAGTCGCCCACAGTATTGTTTGGCATTTTATTTAGAAAGTCATAGAAATTCTCCATACATTTTATGGATAACGAATTGCGGATTTGGATAGAAACTGTAATGCAGTTCAAAACAGAAACACATTGACCTTTAACAAGAATTCTTCAAAGTTAGTTAAGTTTACCGATTTAACACTTAGAATTGAGAAGCGAATGTTATCTTGATGTGATTTCATGACCTTTACAGTATTAGATCCATCTCATTTGGTTTTGGATTGAAACGGGATAATTCACATTACACTGAACTACAGTAGAAAGCCCGCTATATCTGACTGTGGTATACAAACATGCCCTGCTTGAATCCAGGGAACGTTTCAAATTAAATCATCAACTCATGTTAATGGCATTATGTCGTCAAGTTCAGGTCAATTTTTAATTATACAAAATTGAAGTTAAAAGAAAAAAAGGGGGGCAAGGTGGTCTAGAGGCAAGGTGCTCGCCTGTCATGCCAAGGCTACCGGGTTCAAAACCCGGCCGGTGCAGGCATGTTGGAAGTTTGGGATTCTTCTCGTATTTTCGTGTCCCTGATCCTATTGGGGGGTAGGATCGAGTACCTAGTCTTCTCGGTGTGCATGTTGCGCACGTTAAAGATAACTTGGCAGTTGGAAATCGTAAAGAGCAGGCCGAATCGGTAGGGCAAAATTTCCCAAATGGGATTAAAGAAGTATACAAACAAACAAAAAATTGATCAATGCCTTATCCCCAGACAATTAATGTAGTCTCCACCTCTGTGCTTTCTGCTGTTAATTTAACATTCTCCTATTTTTACTAGTTCCCATGTCTTCATAAACTTAATTTTTTCTCTCCTCAGTCGGTACTATAACTTCAGACATCCCCACAGATTCACTACAGAATGGCAAATAGAACAGAACGCTACGAAGACAAGGAGGTGCGACGAGTGTCATTCCAAAGTTGGCCCACAGATCATCCACAGAAAAAAGAAAACTTGGCTGATGCCGGATTTTACTATTCAGGTATTTGTGAAAACTTCTTGACAGTTTTAAGTGGTAAAACGTAATGTATGAAAAGAGCTGTTGATGAATATACTGCTGTCTTTGACACAATGCGGCCTGTTTCTTCTTGCATGTGTGAGATAATAAAATATTTATATGCAACATTTTTACCACCTCGAAAGGCGTTGAAACTAATAAAATCCCTGTTTAAATCAGGAGTTGTTTAATGCTATTCATTTTTTAAAACTGCTCTATAAATAGATTTGCTGTGAATTTGTATCTAATTATCCTAATTATCACCTTCAGATGCCATCACTATAAAATGAAAAACATCTCAGTACTAAATATAGATCTACGTGTACTCATTCTTTCATTCTCCATCAGGTCGTGGTGATGCTGCTCGTTGCTTCTCATGTGGAATTGGACTTAGGGGTTGGAAACCTGAAGATAATGTGTGGGTAGAACATGCCAGATGGAGTCCAGAATGCCAATTTGTCAGGCAGATAAAGGGACAAGACTTTGTTGATGCCCAGGCAAGTTTTTCACCGTTCCTTGTCCAGTGAGAGAACGACTTAGATTTCTTATATAATGAGGTATTACCCCGTCCACCCCACCCCACCTACAAAAAACTATCCCTCTTCAGTAGCTACGCAGAAAGCAGGTAACTTCGTCCTGTCCTGTCTTTTCTCCCATCTCTGGGCACATAAAACAAATGGAGTAAAGAGCTCTACTGAGTTCGTCCGCAAATGAAAGACATACAAGACCGGGTACTATTATTGTACTATAGGGGACCCGGGTATTTTCGGGTGTTTTGACCAAAATATTGAAATGAAGTCATTTTTAAAAAATTGTTACACCCACTGCTTTTTATAAATTATACTGGATACCAATGGGAAATATGCAAGATGATGTTCTGTAGTGCCTCTTGGTGGGATTTACCATGTATTTCTCTCCACATAAACTCATCAAGGTGTGATGACAATTGGCTATTGTGGACTCTTTGCATGCATTTAAACTTTCTTTTAGTTTTTCCAATAACACTCCACTGTGTTAGTACAGGCCCTAGTATGTGGATCAACGAAATGGTGATTGTGATTCCCCACTATATGCTGATACGGTGGGTTCACCGGTAAGTTTGTGATCCCGTTATAGGACCGCAAACTCCTCGGAATGGATGATTGATCCAGGTGCAATATGGTCTTGTACTAGTGGCAAAAGCGTGTCCACGTTTTTATCTGGAATTAAAACCAGAAAACCCTGTCCGGTCTCCCTGCACACTCCTCCAAAGACCAACCTTAAGAAACATCGGGTCCCCTATAGTACAATAGGACCTAAGACCGAAATAGCCAATTCGATTTATGGTTAAAACAGTGAGCTTAGTGATATGAATAAATTGAAAGCGGAGAGTCTGAAGTCTGTTTTAGCCAATTATCTTGGCTTTATTCAACATTCAACTGTAGTAGGATCAGAAGCATGATCCAGTTATAATCCTTCTACCGAGCAATGGCGCTAGGAAGGACGAAATCGTTTATTGCAACGTCTGTGACGTCATCTCCGCACAGTGGTATTCATTAGTGGTGCGTTATTGTTCAACACAAGCAGATAGCAGATAGTTAGACAAACAGATAAAACAAACAGTACATACATGACGAGCGATTAAAGTAACACAAAGCACATAAACATAGCAACATCACGACATTCTTCCCCCCTCAGGTAATCGGGGACATCATTAAACACGTTTTCAAAATTACAATGACCCCCAATTAATACTAGCGAACAAAAATGCAATGAAACGTTATTGTCACAAATTGCATCAAGTATGCATAGAAAAAGTCCTGGTGATCGTAGAGTTCAAGCTTCTCTGTTCCGTAAGTTATAAACCCTGGTCCGAACAAAAGGACGGCGTTTTGGACTAGGTCTACTTTCATCAGGTGCTTCCGGTTGAATCTCAGAGTTTTCTTCTCTGGGAGAAGTCGAAGGGTTACTACCTGGGGTGTTCAGAGAGTCTGTTAGATCCAAGCTACGATTTTGCGTACCGGTCTGCATAACAGCTGGTTCAGGAACAAGCATTATCTGATTTGTCTGGTCATTCACATTTAAGTCATTATTTGTCGGCGAAGGAGCCGCTTCATTCGGAACAGTAAGCGATGTAGTCATGTCTCCAGGTGGTGCCAGGTGGCGCAGAGCCACTGTTGTCTCCCTCCCATCACGAAGTCTGACTTGAGCATACAGAGGATTGCAATCCAACAGTTCAACCTCATCTACCAAGGGGTCATACTTCGAAGTCCTCACGTTTCTTCTCATGAGCACAGTACCGGGAGTAGTTAACCAACTTGGAAGAGTTATACCAGTTGTGGATTTCCTGTTATAGCGAAATATTCTCTCGTGCGGAGTTTCGTTTGTGGCGGTACATAGAAGAGATCTTAGGGAATGAAGTGAATCTGTGAGAACGAGCTCCCACTGATGGGTCTCTAGGCCACGAGACCTCAGCGCAAGCGTTATTGTCTTCCAGAGCGTGCCGTTCAATCTTTCCACTTGCCCATTAGCTCTAGGGTTGTACGGAGTAGTCCGACTAGTAGCTATACCTTTGTTGTGAAGGAAGTCCTTGAGCTCACTAGACATGAAGTTAGCGCCCCTATCAGAGTGCACATAGGATGGCATTCCAAACAGAGAGAAGAGTTGACAAAAGCATTTGATTATAGTTGAGGCGTTCATATCAGCACATGGAAAAGCAAAGGGGAAGCGGGAGTACTCATCAATCATTGTCAGAAGGTACTTGTTCCTCGAGGAAGAAGGCAAAGGCCCTTTAAAATCCACGCTAAGGCGTTCAAAAGGCTGAGTGGCCTTGATAAGGTTAGCATCAGTCGATTTGTAAAAGGAAGGCTTTAGTTCACAGCAGATTCTACAGTTTGCACACACTCTCTTCACTTCATCTAGTGAATAAGGGAGGTTCCTGCATTTGACGAAATGCATCATCCTCGTAACCCCAGGATGGGATAGTGTGCTGTGGAGATCTTGCAGTATTTCGGCGTTCGAGTTAGCAGTAGAACAGTACCCCCTCGAGAGAGCGTCTGCTGCATGGTTTTCTTTGCCAGGTCTGTATACTACGTCATAGCTGTAGCACGACAGTTCAATTCTCCATCTCTGGATTTTGTCATTTTTCACCTTTCCTTTCTGAGCGTTATTGTACATAAAAGCGACGCTTTTCTGGTCAGTCACAAGTTGGAAATGTTTTCCAAGCAAATAATGTTTCCACTTCCGGAGAGCCTCCACAATGGCATATGCCTCTTTCTCGACAGATGAATGTTTCCTTTCACTATGATTTAGTGTTCTTGAAAAGAAAGCAACAGGTCTTCCATTCTGATTCAGGGTAGCTGCTATCGCTATGTCAGAAGCATCCGTTTCGACCACAAGAGGGATATCCTGGTCAATGGTTGTAACAGCAGCATTCTCTATCTCTCTCTTCAACAGTTCAAAAGCACATTTCACTTTCTTTGGTAATGGAAAAGTGTGGTTGTTGACAAGAGGGTGTATTTTGTCAGAAAAGTTTGGGATCCAAGAAGAGTAGTAGGCAAACATGCCTACAACCCGTCGTTGTGATTTTGCGTCATGAGGATCAGCCAGATCTCGCAGCGGTTGTAGTCTGTCAGGGTCAGGTTTGATGCTGCCCTTGGAAACCAGGAACCCAAGCAGCTTGATTTCTCTGGCGGAAAGGATGCTCTTGTCCTCATTGAAAGTTATGCAGTACTCAGCGGCACACTTCATAAAGTGAGAGAAGTTTTCATCATGCTCCTTCTGATTTCTACCGCAAATAGTGACATTGTCTAAATATGCGAAAGTGTCTTTAATTTTCTCATTTCTGACGAGGCCGTCAATGATGCGTTGAAAGCAAGCGACTCCATTAGTGACGCCGAATGGAATACGTTTGAACTGGTAGAGGTTTCCACTGGCCTCAAAGGCAGTGTAGAATTTCTCTTCCTCCTTTATGGGAATTTGGTGGTAGGCACTGCGAAGGTCTACTGTACTGTACACCTCATATTTCGAGATCTCCTCAATCATCTCATCTATTCGAGGAAGAGGATATGCATCAAGCTGGGTGAAACGATTGATAGTCTGACTATAATCCACTACCATTCTTTTCTTGTGCCGGTCATTTGTTGTTACCAGCACTTGCGCTCTCCACGGAGAATCAGAAGGTTCAATCACATCTTCGGCAAGCAGTTTTTGGACTTCAGAGTCTATGAATTGTCTATCTGGTGTAGAGAACCGTCTTGACTTTGTAGCTATAGGTCTGCAATCGGGAAGCAAGTTCTTGAACAGAGAGGCAGGTTCCACCTTTGCAGCAGTTATGCCACAGACAGAGAATGTAGGCTTGGGGCTTTTGAAAGTCATTTCAAGTCCTTTGTGTTGATCTAGAAAGTCGTGACCCAGTATTAGGTCAGCGCACAGTCTTGGTAGAACAGAGAGCTTTAGTCCTTGATAAGTTTCGCCATTATATTCCAGAGTAGCAAAAGAATGGCCTTTGGTTGTACTTGAGAGATTCGTGGAAGCCATGGAGATCTCTTTTCTAGACTTGAAGGTCTTGAACTCCATAAATTGAGCTTTGTCTGCTGAGATAAAACTTTCAGAGCTTCCTGTGTCCACCAGTGCCCTCAGAGGAGTGTCAAAGACCTTGACTTTTATAATGGCTTTCTGAAGACTTAAGGGGGCCGCAGCAGTGAAGGCCGAATTAAGGATGGGATTAGCAGCAGAGGCGAAGTCATTCCGTTTTCCTTTTGATAGACACACCTTTTGATAATGTCCTTTCTTCCCACATCCTTTGCAAGTTGCCTCTCGAGCAGGGCATTTTGATCGGGGATGCCGTTGAAAACCACAGAAGAAGCATTTGGAACTGATTGCAGCTGATAGTGTATCACTCTCGTCGATGGCTGGAGTGGTGGTACTGCCGCAGGGCACTGATGATGAAGCTGGTACATTGTTGTATGTCTGGGATTGTTTTTCGGCCATTTCTAGCGATCTAGCTTGATCAAAAGCAGTAGACAAGTCTAATGTCTTATTCTCAAGGAGTCTTTGTCTGATTTGACTTGAAGAGAGGCCACAGATGAAAGCGTCTCGGATGAAATCATCCTTGTTTTTGTCGGCTGAAACAGCTTTGAACTCACACTCTTTTGCAAGAATCTTCAGTCTCTGTAAGAATTGGTCAAGTGTCTGCCCTGGTTCTTGTTTGGTAGTTGTTAAGATGTGCCGAGCGAATATTTCATTTCCAGGTTTAACATAAATGTTTTTCAGGACTTCCACGGCAGAGGCAAAGGTGGGACAATCGATGATGTATTCATATACAAAGGGGTCAACGAAGTTTATCAGCAAGTCAAGTTCATCAAGAGTAGGAGTGGAAGATTGTTGTCGTAGAGATGACAGGAAATTGTTGAAAGTTCGCAGCCAGTGATTCCAGCGTTTGGATGCGTCTGGTGTGTTTGGGTCCGCGTTGAACCTCTCAGGTTTTTCCAGCAAAACTGCAGGTGCAACAGCCAAGTATTATATCTTCTTTTTCTTCTTCTTCTTCTTTCGTTCACCAATCTAAATCTGCACATTTGTTCTTTTGAGAAAATCTGCAGTTCTGGCAGAGCACCATAGAGTTTGATATTCAGGTCGGTGGGTTTGGGCCAACATATTTCTCGTAGTAAGAAGAGTGTGCAGTTCTGCCATATATGCTCTGTGTTTTGAGGAGACTGGCTGCACTCACATATGGTAGATGTTCCTATTTAAAAACTTGGTGAAAATATGGTGGTGGAGCCTATTGTGGCTAGTTCTTAGTCTGAACAATATCACTTGATCCTCTCTGTTCAGGAGATGATATTTATCCTGTTGGTTTATTTGCTGCCGTCCGTTGTTTTTGGTGAGGTTTTTCTTCTCATAGTAGTTTAAGAGGCACTGTGGCTGCTCCAAGCCGGAACCCTCCTTGGCCAGTTAGTCTGCCTTCTCATTGCCTGGCACTCCACAATGTCATGGTATCCACTGTAGGACTATCCTGCATCGATGTCCAAGGTGCGTAAGACATTTCTTCAGGTCGTTAAGCGTGCCGGCTTGAAGGGCCTCAAGGACTGATCTTACATCTATGAGGAAGACGATGTTGCTGTCCTCTAGTTGATACTCTGTCGCAGCTGGCATGGGGGCTTTTGCTTCTGATTCGTAGTTATTGCAGAAGGTTCCGGTTGGCATGCTAATTGCCGTTCTTGTCGAGTCTGGATACACTGCATACACTCCGGCACCTCCGTTTGTTGCAGCATTCTCAGCAGAGCCATCTGTGTAGACTCGAACCCATGCCTCACCTGGATACTTGTCACCAAGTAGGCTGAGTACAGCAGTTCTTATTTTCACTTCACTTTGCTCTCCCTTGTTGAAGACACCATCAACATCTGTGTGTATCTGAACTTGGGTCACTGTCTCCTCCGTCCATGGGGTCTGTTCAGGTCAGTGGGTCTGCAATCTGGGGAAGGTGTGATAGCGGTCTTCTTATTCGCTTTGCCTTGTGAATAAAGCTCGTACGTTTCAGCCTTCCCCTTGCCAGGTCTCCTAGCTTCTCTTTCATTGGGTGATTCTCCATGCTGTTGAATTTCTCTGCCTGGATTGCCACCCTGGTTTCTCTACGTTCTGCAAGTGTTGGTATCGGGGTGATCTTCTCCGTCTCCACAATGGGTGTTGACTTCATTGCTCCTGTGATGATGCGCAAAACCTGGTTCTGAACTTTGTCCAACATCTGAAGGGCTGAGTTGGACTCTGAACTCCAAGCTGTTGATCCATAAACTCAAGGTTTTGTGAAATTCAAAATTCAAAACAATTTTTCAATTTGTCCAATGATTTGTTGGGCAAACAGAAAAGGATCAACCTGCCAACTTCAATAGAAAAGGAACATCTGCCTAATGCATTTGGGGACTTCTTCATGGACAAAATAGAAAAAATTAGAGACAATTTAAGTAGTTGTGATATAACTAGTGAAAATTCTGTATTTGTTGGGAATAATCTTTCTTGTTTCAGTGAAGTTACCAGTGATGAAATCAATGACATAATTTGTTCTGCTGCTACTAAGCAATGTGAACTAGATCCCATGCCCACAGACTTGTTAAAAAAATGCTTACCTGATCTTTTACCATCCATCACAAAAATTATTAACACTTCTTTATGTACAGGTGCTGTGCCAGAGACCTATAAGGTTGCACTCGTTAAACCTTTGCTTAAGAAAGTTAATCTTGACTCTGAAAACTTGAAAAACTATAGACCAGTATCTAATCTTCAATTTTTATCAAAGATTTTAGAGAAAGTAATTTTAAAACAACTACTTGGTCATCTAAACAATAACGCTCTCTGTGAATCATTCCAGTCAGCATATCGTGCAAATTGTAGCACTGAAACTGCTTTATTGAGGATTGTTAATGATTTGTTTGGATTACTGGACAAGGGCTTGGTTTCGTGTTTAAACATTCTTGATCTATCAGCTGCCTTCGACACTATAGATCATGAAATTATTCTTTGCAGATTAGAAGCAACCTGTGGGATCTCTGGTATAGCTCTGAAATGGTTCAGGTCCTATCTATGTGACCGAAAACAAATTGTTGTAACAGATAACATAAAATCAAAAGAATACATACTGCCATATGGTGTTCCACAAGGCTCAGTTTTAGGTCCCACTCTCTTTATTATGTACATTGGGCCCCTGTCTAATATTTTTAAAGATCATGGTTTTTATTACCATCAGTATGCTGATGATGTCCAATTATATCACCCTGGTACGACTTTAGGTCATGTTGACAATGTT